>CAJVPI010000033.1:0-74711 GCA_910592345.1 Paraglomus brasilianum
TTATGGAGAGAATTCATTGTTATGGAGAAACTTGGTCTGACTTTTGTAAGTTATTTCCTACTGAAGTAGCTTGTAGATACTAATGATGAACCAAGAAAGAAGCGAAAACTTGAAGAAACATAAAGCAAGAGTGCTTTCTTTATTATTGTTATAGTTGAATAACAAGCTAAAGTAAAATTAACTATCCTTCTATTTACTGTTTGAATGTATTTTAATTTAAATAATGAAAAAAAACCCCCCCCAAAAAAATTTCTCAATTACTTCCTTACCTTCAATCAAGGCCATTTTTTAGTTTCCTTGACTTCTACTTGAGCAACCTGACCATTCTGTTGCCCTTTTAATAATTTGTTTTCCTCTTCAACTGCTTAATTTTTTCTTCTAAACTATTTATCTTATTCAATAATTCTTGTTTTTGCTTTTTACTTTACTCCTCAGATTTTTCTTGAAATTTGGCTACTTCTCTTTTAATTTTTAAAGCTTCTTTAGCAGTTGATAACTCTTTTTCTAGTTCTCTAGTCTTGTTTTCTAGATGAGAACTGAATGACTGAGAATCTAACTCCTCTCCAGTAAGAAGTGCGGTTTTGCTCTTTGTTTTATGACAATAACATAATCTCTTATTTCTTTTCAACCTATCACATTTTTTGCATCTTGGAAGAGTGCCATTATCGTATTCCACTTTACAGTCTTTACAAATAAAGGATATATCAAAATATTGTTCTGTCTCAGTGTGTGTTACCATTTGATGGGTAGCAGAAGCAGTGCTAAAATCAAGGTTGGTTTGGTCGTCATAATCCATAAAGCAATAACTACAGTCGTTTTCTTTCTCTTTTGCTAACTCCAAAACTCTATACTATCTTTGCTTTCTTCAGAGTTTAATTTGATGAGATTAATAAAGATATCTCTTTTAGCCTTATTTCTTACCTGTCAATGAATAGTTGATTGCTTATAATAAGGATAATATTGATAAGCATTAAAAATTACCCTTCTATATTAGCTGGGGTTAATGCTTGCTTATTGTTTATTATTTTTCGTTCTTCTTGGTAAATTTCATAAGTGATTTTTTCTTTATCTAGATACTCCTGGAGAGTTTGGGTATCATTGATTTTAAAAACATAGGGAGCAATTTTTTCCCCTTGTTCTTTTTTTAGAATGCTTCTAATAGTGCTGTAATTCTTGGGTTCCATGGTAGATTTAATAAAAATTAGTTTCATATTTATATTTTTATATAGAGATAATCCTATATTAATCTTCAGATAATAATAGAAGCTTGCTAACATAAATTTGTGTACAAGTTATTGCTGTGATAATTTAGTCAAACTAGTTAATTTTAGCTACATCAGCCTCTCATTTATAGAATGTTCACTCTGCCTGGTTTTGTTGCAGTCTGCCCCATCTGATCTTATACCTGTTTTACAACTGTGTTTGAATTTAGTCGATTGTACTCGAAAGTTTGCCAATGTTTTTTCTGATAGCCCATTAAATTTCATTATACACCGTTGTATCATATTCAAAGTTTGAGCTGTGGAATATTGTAAAACTGATCCAAGCTTTCAGGATTTACTAGAGTCCCTGAAGGAATAACCTTCTCTCCACTAATGATTCTCTTCACAGCTACTTCAACCTTCTTTCCGTTAACAGTATACTGTTATATAATGATAAACATAAATATGTGCTAGACTAAAACAATCATACATGTACAACAGTCCCACTTACAGGAATTTGCTTGATTGCCAATATCACAGCTGGAACGTGTCTTGGGCTCAGCTGCTCTCTTATTTTCTTCTTGAGTCTTTCAACAAGTTCGTCCCTTAAATATAACCCCTCTGCCATCTTTACAAACAAGACAACTCTCTCATCATCCCCCATCTTTTGACCAATTACAAGGCTGTCTTCAATCTCCTTGAAACCATCAACTACATTGTAAATTTCAGCACTACCGAAGCGAACTCCACCCGGATTAAGTGTGCTGTCAGAACGCCCTAGCACTACAACTCCACCGGTTTTTGGATTAATCCAAACAAAATCTCCGTGATACCATGTCGAAGTATAATTGTCGAAATATGCAGCACGATATTTTGAATTGTTTGAATCGTTCCAAAAGAATATTGGCATACACGGAAACGGCTTGGTACAAACCAAATCACCTGACTGGCCATAGATTGGTTTGTCTTTAATAACAATGAAAATCAAGTTAGAGATTGTTAAGCATAATGTACAGAGGAAAACGTGCTATTGACCTTGTCCAATCCATGCTTCAACGGCCATGCCTAAACAGCGACATTGAATTTCTCCTCGATAAACCGGCAGAGTGACATTATATCCAGCAAACAATGAGCATATGTCTGTGCCGCCTTGGATATCAAGAATTCTGTGTAAGATACTGGTCAAGTCCAAGTAATATTGCAATAAAACTTTAAATTTGATGATTACCCGTGATGGAACCAAGAACTATATCTTTTTTGATTGCTTCATATACGAAATCAAAGCTTTCTGGATTTAATGGTGATCCAGTGGATAGTACCACACGGATAGACTCGAGATTGTGGCGAGCTTTAGGTATGTATTCCACGTCCTGAAGAGATTGTATATACTTGGCAGAAACGCCAAACACTGTAATTCTGTAAATTTAATATAATTAGAAAACGCCAGAAACACGTCTTTGCTTTTCATAATAAAAGTTGTATTCTACCTTAACGCATCCGCCAATTCCCATAGTATAGATGGACCTGGTATGAATGGTGATCCATCATACAGTACGACAGTACAACCAACACTCAATCCACCCACCAACCAATTCCACATCATCCATCCAGTCGTTGTATAATAGAAGAACACATCATCTGGAGTCAAACCACCATGTAGCATATGTTCCTTTTTGAACTGAAGAAGTAAACCACCTGCTCTATGAGTAATACATTTGGGTTTACCAGTAGTCCCAGAAGAGAAAAGGGCAAACAGTGGATGATCAAAAGGTAACTGTTCAAAATAAAGTTCTTCATTTTCATCAGCCATACTAAGAAGCTCATTCCAAGACATGGCACCAGGTATCTCTCGAATGTCCATTGACGCAGTCTCCACAAACGGTATAACGATCACTTTCTGCAATCCAATTTCATCAAGCTTCTCTGCCACTGTTTTCACCTTGGTTAGATGTTCATGAGTTTTACCGTTATACACCACTGCATTGACCGAGAACAGGACCTTTGGATTAATTTGCGATATTCTATCAAGCACACCAGAAATTCCAAAATCAGGTGAAGTGCTTGCCCAAACACAGCCAATACTTGCTGCGGCAAGCATAGCTATGACAGCTTCCGCGCAATTGCTAATGTATGCAGCAACGCGATCTCCTGGTCGGAGGCCGAGTTTGCGAAGGGACGAAGCGACCCGACGAACGGCGTTGTAGAGTTGTAGGTATGAAAGTGTCTGATAAGGCCGGTTTTCACCTGTTACAGGTAATAAAGAATAAATAGCATCCGACACTGTGCTCTACGTGTTATTCAAGTGTTTAGTGATTGTCCACGGGCTTACCAGACGAAATCAAAGCAACCTTGTTCGGGTCGCGGCACCAAAGCAAATTTTCGGCAAAGTTTAGTCTGGCTCCAATGAACCAACCAGGAATTTCTTCCATAGGTTTAGACTCTAGGACCTAATCAAGCAGAAGAATCTGACATTGAGGCGAGAGTTTTCCTTTGTGTGCAATTAGGTGTAATAAGGAAGGCTATTTTCGTACTTGATCATAAGCTACAGAGTGAATTATTTTCGTGTAATTCCAGACGGATGCCCAAAATTCAGGAATATTGTCCACAGACCATTTACGCAAGTCCTCATAGTTGGCTATTTACATTCGGTGAAAACGTTTCTACGTTAGTCGAGACACGTCTAACGACCAATGTTTTAACTACAACGTTCGAGAGGGAAATCACCTAGCTTCAGGTTAAACTTTTTATTGACAATTCTACGAAAGTCTTCCATAGCAGTGTTGGAGACATCTTTGGGTCTCCATAATTCAACGGGGTTCAGAGGTATCGAAGAATCTGACATTAAAGCGAAAGGGGGAGACTAGTGCTAGAGAATGTTTAAAATTGAAATTTCCCCTTTTCAGAATCATCACACAAAAATTCGGTGGCTTAGTATTAGATTCCGATTTAAAAAAGCAAATATTAATATTAATATGGACAAAATTTAGTATCATAAGCGCAAGATGTCTAGTTCCAGGAAGTTGAGCGATCAAGGTTGAGTCTTTGGTAACCAGAGGGATTGAGAGAGCTGGCGCGAGAAAAGGAATTCGTGCATGACTGCTAAACGCGTTGCTGGTCTTGATTCTTGAAATAGAGTTGACTGCCAAGTTTAACAATATGAAGTCCGATTTAAATAATCTTGCACAGAAGATTGGGGAGCTTGAAGGCGAGACTGAAGAACACAAGTACTTGTTACTCGTGTAATTTGTGACTTTATATATCTTGCTATTCTTTACTAAACAAGTTTCTATCGCTTTACGCGTTTAGAGCGGTAATAGAAACGCTCTCTCCATTGAATGGTGACAGGAAATGTTTTCGACTAGTCGGAGGTGTTCTCGTCGAGCGTACCGTTAAAGACGTCTTGCCCGCTTTAAAGACAAACCATGAAGGGGTAAAATGCCGATTGAGAAGCGTGTTTTGGTATCGGTTATTCACAGAGTCTCATTCTTCTTCTAATTGCGCATAGATCAAACGAGTAATGGATCAATTAATCAAAACTTATAAAGAGAAAGAAGACGAATTCACAGCTTTTCAGAAAGAGTATAATATCAAGTTAGTCCCAAGGACATGAAATTGTATGAAAAGTGGTGAGGCATTCATAATAATAGCGTTTACATCAGATATCATTTAATGCGTTTATTAAAACTCTATAAGTAACTTATTACACAGTATGAAACCTAGTATTATTCAAACTTGGGATAATCTTTCCCATAATCAAGAGACGAATGATCCCTTGAAATTATCTTCCACACAGCAGCAAATACGACACCAAATAATGATAGGGTAATAAGTGGATGATTCCATATTCCGTTGTATGTCGTCTAGTAAAGATGGAACGAGATTAGCTATCAATCGGTCGCCAACAGTCAATAATAGTTCTATTACACTCTTTACCTTTGCGAATCTCTCAATGATGCTAATTGTACTTTTGCCAATGAGTCTATTTCCTTTAGCATCGTTAATAGCATCATATAACTCTGCTTCATCATAGACCGAAAATAAAGTTCCTCGTATTGTGTTGTCATAATATTCATCGCCCTATTCATCGTAAAAGTAATATGATCAATCATATGTAATACAGTAGAAGTAGACAACAAATAGACTAATGTATCTTCTTTCCGCATTCTTTCCCTTGTCTGTCGCGCTTCAACCAAACAACCACATTACCTCAGCATCGTGAATAACAACAGTGGGAAGGCTTGCTGTCTTAATTCCGTACATGCGTCCGATATATTCTGACCATCTAGTTCCATCAATCCATGCAAACACAACCTCTCTTCCTCCTTCATTTCCACCTGCTTCGTTCACCTTTGAGTAATATTTTACTGCGACGTTCCTTAGTGACTTCTTTGCATCAATAAACTTCTTTTCTTTTGGATTCATTATACCGAGTACAACCAGTTTCGATCCTTTGAGTATATCCTCCGAATTGCCCAGATCTATTTGCGTGAGCAGCGGATATTTATGTTTTTGAATAAAGGCTTTGAGAGATTTGACGTCGGTGAATGCGTTCGACGCACTCGAGGTATATCGGTAATTAATATCGGATTTAACGACTAGAAACGTCGGAATTTCAGAGATACCAAGTTGTAGTAGGATTTCTGAATCGTCCGAAACGTAGAATTTGCCAATAGAGAAGAATGTTTTAGAGAGGTCGTTGATTGTTGTCTGGGATTTAAAGAAGGGTAGGGTCAATCAAATAGCCTGGCATAGTATTACAAACATCAGCATTTCTCAGATTCACACGATACCCACCATTGCTTCAGCAGAAGTTTTTGAATCGTAGACGAATAAAAAGAACAAATCCTCCTTTTCTCTGATTTCAGCAAAGTCATCAGCATTTATTTTTATGGCGCCAGCAGCGACGGCCTTCTCAGCCCACTTTTTCAATTCTTCCAATTTACGCGAGCCTCTGTAATCCGTTGTTTCGCCATTTATCAACAGTTTCAGAGTAGGGTATCCCCTTATTGAGTAATTATTGCAGATATCTTATATATCAAATAGTTTGAGTGAGTATGATGCCAATAAAGAACGAGGAAACTTTTGTGCACCTCGACTCATCCCTTTCCTAACAACCTCGTAGTTTAATTTCTCAAATACAACATACCTCCCTCGACAGTACAATCTACTGTCCCAACATTAACTTTTCCTTTCAAGACATTCCCCAGCTTTTCCCATGTTGGCTTCAATGTCTGACAATGTGGACACCAAGGAGCAAAGAACTTGATGAACCATGGGCCTGATCGTGCCAGCTCGTCAAAATTTTTACTATTCAACTCTACTACTTCGCCATTAGGGTTGATTGGTTTGACGTAGTATTTTGAGGCACTGGATACGATAAATTCTGTAAGTTCTTCGGGAGTGCGCTGACCATTGTATTTTTGGACCATTTTGCCATTTGCGAAACTGCACGTAATCGTGATATCGAAAGCGGAAGAACAGAGTTAGAGGTAGCCCTCCCCGAAAAAAAGATCGTTTGATACAATTAAGACTCATAACACTTACAGCAAAAGAGATGGTGTTCCGCTAATGTCATACTTATCACCGATATCTATTAATGATTGTTTTATTCTCCAGAATCATGTTGCCAGAATCCGAGAAACTTTAAAAATAGCTTAAATAGATACTTACCCCCTTCCAAGGTGATGTCAACTTGTCCAAAACGAAAATTTTTTATACCTTCCAGATCAGCGTGATCGAGTGCCAGAGCCTTCCATGTTGGCTCTATTCACAAACGACGCAAGGGTTGGTTACTTTACTATTTCCTATCTCGTGCCACACGTTAAAGCGTGAAATTAATAATTCGCATACCAAAGTCTTTACAATGTGCGCAATACGGACTGTAGAAATTCACTAGCCTGAAGAAAGTCTTGATATTAAGATACTGTATACTTGCTGATTGCATATCTTTACAAACTTTTGTATACTTACCACGTTCCTTTGGATATATTGTCAAAGTTGGACTGAGTCAGAGATAATATTTCGGCACGCAAGGTGCTCACGAAAAAGATTAATACAACTACTAATATCGGAAGCTGCATCCTCTTGTTCTATTGTAAGGAGAAGAACTCGACTTGCATTTTAAAAATCCAAACAGTTATGTTATTGCTTCATTAGGGCAGGATTACTAAGACGAGAGTGGAATGGGGATAGAGTTGCCAACTATGGTGTGATCTGTTTCTGAAAGTTTCATAATAGCTCGCACAAAAACTGCAAAATAATTAGATTAGTATTAGTGTTAGGATTTATACATTTAAAGTGATGCTTAAACTACAATACAACTTTGAAACTAACTATTACGCCGCCAAGAAGTGACATTACTTAATTAGTTCTCATACTATCACAATTACTATGAGAAAGGCTGTTTCTTGGGTGATGTGATGTCATTGAAGTTAATATGTGCAAGCATAGGACCGATAGAAATGGTTCTAAAGTTATAAGTTGACGAAAGTCTCTGCTCACTATGTTGAAATAGTAATAGTACTATACCAATTTGCAGTAGATACTACTCCTTGTCTTTCTTGTTATTGCTGGCTCCGTTATAGAAAACATAAATCCTCTTAATACATATTATAAGGAATTTGGCATTGACAATTTTCTCAAAAGCTTATTTTGCTTCATTGGTATCTTATTTACGGAAGCCGCGACACTATTTTATTACCCAGTTAATGCTCACAATTGTAAATGCAGCAACAAGAATCTTCTTCTTAAACACTCGTTGTTACAAGATAGCGAATATTTATTAGGGCGCAAAGCCACGATTCTACATTCTATTAACACCTTAATATTAAGACCTTTATTAGTACAATATTATGTAAGGAAAGATAGTCTCGATATAACGACACTGCTATATAACGACAGAAATCTTAGAACAAAAAATTTTATATTGCTTTGGTTGTCGTATGTAAGTTAATTCTCGACATAAAGACATTCTCGTCGTTATATCGAGACCCACTTGTATTTACAATTCGAAACTTTAAAAAATTGTAGGTTACTATTTTGGTATTCATAATAATAATGCATCGTGTGATCCAGTTGTACAACTATGAGACAGACCTATTACTATATGCTTATACTAACTGAATTTATCCCTGCGTTTAGACATCGACTCTCTATGGATAAACCGTTCTTTCAGTCTTGTCCAATGCGACTATCAACAATAAAATCCGCCACTGCAAAACCATCCACATTTATCCATACTTTTTCGCATATGTTCCAAAGGTATTTCTCAAATGTAGCGTTTAAAAGCGTACGCGACTCGGAGGTGATGTTGATCGTTAGAGACTGAGATAGCAGAGAAAGTAACTGTTGCACGGAGGTTGCTGAATAAAGCAAGATGATAACTCGACTTGAAATGACTTTTAGGAGCTAATCGAATACTTGGAATAATTACGCACCTGTCCAGCAAATAGGAGGGCTTTCTTCAAGGATCCACAATAAATAATAACACGTATCTTCTGCAATCCACATCATTTCCTCATTTTCTGAGCTACTACTGACTTTTTCGATTTTCTCTCTCTTTCCTTCATATATAATTGTCATCTCATGAATAACGCTCTTTACTATACTCTTCCCAATACTCTCATCAAACGTTCCAATATCTACAATCATTCTAACCAAACATGCTCGTGGATCGCGCTGCAGATTTTGCAGCAAGTTGAAGCAGCAATGATAGTTAAGAAATGACAGGGGATGGAGGAGCGAGACCAAACGAGAAAGGGTAGAATGGAGTGACTGGTAGGGAAAGTATGTGACTGGTACGATAACTTTGTAAAGAAAAGAAAAAAAAATGGTTGTTGAATAGCCCAAAAAATTAAGAGCAGAATACGTTTCAGGGAACAATTCCTATTATAATTACCGCAGAGCTTTCTTATAGTGTCGCCAAATCTTTTCAGGCACGTTTCAAATATAATCTCGAATTGATTCTCTTCTTCCTCGCCTCCCTTGATTGGTGATTTATAATAACTCTTTTCTTTCCCTGCTTCCGCTCTTTTCTCCATTTCTTCACCTAGTCTTTCTCGAATTCCTTTCAACTTTGTTTCCGTCTTTCTAGTCTCTTGAACAACCATATTTTCAATCTTAACTTCCATGAAAGAAACAATTTTTTCTATCGCCCTTTGCATTGCATCGATCGACGTGGCTGATATTGTCTGGCGAAATGATGAATAATGGAGATTGAATGCTTGTATGTGTTGAAGAAAGGACGTTGCATATGATACATCGTAAGAGATAGAGGGAACTTATGATTTGGAAATAAATAGATAAAAAAAGTCAGTATATTTAAGAGTTAGTAATCGAAATAATTGAGTAAACATATACATTCGCTATCGTTAAATATGGCCAAGTTATCGTCATCGATACATGTCTTTAGAACTTGAGTTGTCTCTGGACGAGTACGGGTCATCCTCAGATCACAGTCTGATTCCGGCTCTGATTTTGTTTTTCGCCTTTTCAAAAGTTGTTTCTTTGATTCTATTTCTGCAAATCATGAATCAGTATTCACGCTTACAGTTATTATAGTATAGTGCTTCGTTTGACGCTCGACCTCAATTCGGTAGTTAAACAATATCTATTTACCAAGTTCGGCAACACATAACTTTTGTTTAAGAGATTCTATTTCAGCCAATGCACGTTTTTTCCATTCGAGATTCTCATGCGTACTGTCTAATAAATGGTGTTGTTTGTATGGGATTTCCGTTGTGCATGTATTTACAGGACACGTCGGCTGACTTGTCTCGTTTGATTTGAGCGCGAGATTGTGGGTAATTTGACGAATATAGTCTGAGTAATAAGACATTTGAGAGAGCGTGCGCGTACGTTAATAGTAGTAATAATATAGTATTAGTCTTGGATTTATTGCTAGACACCTTGTAGTGTAATATCTGCTGGTTTGGAATGCATTATCGAAATTGCCTTGTAGAGTTATCGAAATGCGTTTTGTTAACAAGTGAGGGTGCTAATATAATGATATAATGCAAATTTCTACCATTGCGAGTGTTACTTTTGAGATAATTTGATTATATTCCAAGTGTGACATATTAGTGCTTACTAGAGGGAAAAGTTTGAGACATGTTATTTATAATATTTAAAATTTAAACTCAGAATTCGTCGCGTTGTTGCTATTATTGTTGTGTCCAATAACATCTTATATTCGCTTCTGGCTTACGTGTGCCATGATATTTGTAATGGTTAATTCGCTTCGCCGACACTTTCTAAAAGGTTTGTGCATCTACTCGCATGAAATACACAATACTTATCTGTCAGAAAAGATAACGAACACGTGACTTATCCAACAGTATTTGATACTAACCAATTAAAGCAAGAAGTATAAACTTTAAGAATGAAACTAACACGAGATCAACGGATAGAAAGAAAACTGTCAAAAAGCTTAATATTAACTTGACAAGTATGTTAACCACAAAACAAAGAAGTTTATTGAAACGGTGACGCACGGAAAAATGTCATGGTCTGACATGTAAACAGCCTGTTCTTATGCCCCATATACAATAGCACCAAGACTCGCTTACTAAGTAGAATGATCTATTAATGGTCTAAAAATGAAACATAGGAACAGAAAAAGCAGAAGTAGTTAATCAGACGAAATAATGGTTAGACCAATAGTTTTCTCGGTTTGTTGTTTATCCTTGGTATTTGTATGTCTTACATGTGAGAGAGCACAAAAATAATGTACCTTTATTTAGGTTAGTGCCGATAAAGGGCAATCACAACATTGAAAAAAGTAATTAGATACGATATATCTGAAACCATTCGTGAAAAGGAGTGCAGGACTGTGGCCGTGAACAACTTGTGAAATTGGGGCGCTGCACATAGACTGATTCGACAGTATATCAGAATATTCTGTGTCTCCCTTATCTCCCTCTCTCCCTCTCTCGTGCGCGTACATCGATGATGCTAGTTGATTGCCCTGAAAGGCTTAACCTGTTTGTATAGCGACGATAAAACGATGATCAAATGCCCCGTTTTTAGAATTCATGGAACCTCCCCCTTTCATTTGTTGGGGATGAAGAAGGTGTCGACAAGCGTAATGTAAGAATTCTCAATGTTTTAAATGGGGATGATCAAGTGACTTTCTAAAACTTTATTGGGGTTTCTTTTTTGTATGCCGCATATATAATTGTGTAACAGAATAAATAATTTTTTGGTCGTACTCGCAACGTAGCTAGTTTTGTTTGGCGGGAATCGGCTGTATTTGCAATTTGCAATTAATGTGGGCCGGACGTTCCGAAGAAAAAAAAAAGTGACATTTCCATAGTTTTACTGTAGGACGAGACCCAAAATGTCATCACCTGCCAAGTAACTTGGCAATAAATTTGCATTCCGATAGTCACGTTGCAGAGCAGCATGTGAAAAGACGAGAGTGTTCTTTGAATAGCGAAACTGGACGTTTGTAATACTAATAAGGATGCTTAAAATTAGCTAATATTACGCACTATCACGCTCGCGTGACCATGCAAAATGAAAATAAAATAAGGATAACTGAGTGACAGCAGAAAGGGGCTTGCCAATTGTGTGATAATACGAGCCCAAGAATTAATAATAATCCATCAAATGATATTAATGTTATTATTAGTGTTACATGTCACCGTACCCAGAACTTTGAAATGTCCCAAACCAGTCAATGTAAACTGTGTATCAGTTCAGTCTAGTATTATGCGGTTTGCTGATCAAGCTGCAAACTTCTTTTTTTTTTTTTACAATCTGATCAGTGGTCCGATGCACCGTACCCCTCATTTACTATCCTCCCGAGTCGCCAATCTTTTTTCATTCGGAACTTGATATCGGGTTTAAAACAGACAAGATGGATCTTTTCATCTCTGAAAAAAAAACAACTGTACACAGATCTCTTTGTTTACGATTGATAACTTTCCCGTCCCAAGAAACATTTTTACAAACGCATATCTCCGTGATGGGCGATCACCTGACAGCATCTTGAAATCTACTTTCAACTCCGAATTAAGTGATTGCGCAAGTCATGCTATAAACCTAGATTTATTTGTGGAACTGTTGAGAAGTTTATTCCCCCCAAATTAGATATTCAGGTCATGCGATTGAGAATAATGAATAGAATGTCTAGATGAACAATGGTGATACTTGCGCAAATTAAAAATAAACGTCACTTACAAATAACTTCATTCAAAGGGATGTAACCTGTTATGAAGTTGCCCGAAACCATCGATCTTCATCTATCATCTTCCATCTACAACTGTTCAAGTGCACCACTCACATCCTTTCTCTAGATAATCTGTCATATCGCATCTTGTCTGCTCGTTGCAAGTCTTCATGTGGAAACCCCAAGATAAGAACCCAATTTTACTATTCTTAACTGAACAAGGTGGTTTTTTTTTCTACTGCTTTTTTGGGTATTGCAAGTTGTGTATTTCCTATTTCAGGTTTCTAACCGCTTTTTGCTTGTTGATAAGGGAGATAAGTACTAATCCCAAAATGGCTTATCTGGGTATCGAATGATTACGTTACCGTCGGTATCTGACATACTCTATTATGACTCACTGTCCCGTGTGATTAAATTATATTACCCATACATATTAAACTACTCCTGGTGTAACCGGTGCAACCGGTGTAACATAAAATAGATAAACTTTGTACATCGTTCTACATTGTATACATTGATCATCTATCTACCGCATCTACGGTATGACATCCCCGATGTAAATTACACAAAAAAAAAGTGTTTAAAAAGCCGTCCCATCTGCCCTTCCCCGTCTCTTCATAGCAAATCAATCAAACAACTGTCAATCAAACAACTACAAACTGTTATTCACCCAACTAACAACACACACAACACACCCAACACACACACTTTTTTTCACGAATTATCACGAAATTTAACGAAATGGCATTTTTACCCAAGAGCAACACTGAAACTCTCCGCAAGTACCTCGCCCTCGACCAAGGTGGCCGAGTCCAAGCCGAATATATCTGGATCGATGGTAACAATGGTCTCCGATCCAAGACGACGACTCTCGACTTTAAACCCACCGATGTCTCTGAACTGAAGGAATGGAATTTCGACGGTTCATCCACTAATCAAGCTCCTGGTAACAACTCTGATGTATTGCTTCGTCCTGCCGCCATATTCAGGGATCCGTTCCGTGGTGGCGATAACATCCTCGTCCTGGCCGAATGCTACAATAATGATGGTACCCCTAACAAGACAAACTACCGCCATTCCGCTGCAAAGATCTTTGAGAAACATGCCGACGCGCATACCTGGTTCGGTCTTGAGCAAGAGTATACCTTGTTCGATTCGGAAGGAACCGTGTTGGGTTGGCCAAAGAGCGGATATCCGGCACCCCAAGGACCTTATTACTGTTCGGTTGGTGCTGATGTGGCATACGGGAGAGATATTGTCGAAGCACACTATAAAGCCTGTATGTACGCTGGTGTCAATATTTCTGGTATTAATGCTGAAGTCATGCCTGGTAAGGAATCTGATTAATGTTTAAATTCGAATTTTTTTTGTCGATATTTTGTTACGAATTTACTTATGTGCTTGCTTTTCTCTCTTTTCCCAAAAAAAGGTCAATGGGAATTCCAAATCGGTCCATGTGAAGGAATCTCGATGGGAGACCATCTTTGGATGGCTCGTTTCCTCCTCAAGCGTGTCGCAGAAGATTTTGGTGTCGTAGTATCTTTCCATCCGAAACCAATAAAAGGAGACTGGAATGGTGCCGGATGTCACACAAATTATTCGACAGAAGCAATGCGTAAAGAAGGAGGTATCAAGGCTATCTACGAAGCTATAGAAAAACTGGCTCAACGTCATGCCGAACACATAGCAGTATACGGAGAAGACAACGAACAGCGATTAACGGGTGAACACGAAACGGGACACATTTCGCAATTCTCATCAGGTGTGGCTCATCGTGGCGCAAGTATTAGGATTCCTCGACATGTGGCAGCCGAAGGATGCGGTTATTTGGAAGACAGAAGACCTGCATCGAATATCGATCCGTACCGTGTGACCGCTATCATTACTGAAACGACGCTCGGATAGGCCGGCGAGAGAACGACATCGGAATAACAGCTGTCTTGGTTATATAATGTTCTTGGATATTCTCTTCTGATTAACGTATTTTCATAGTAGTTGTTTCAAAATAGTAAAACTCTAGCATTAGCATGTTACTTTATATATATATTCCTAGGAGCTAATAATGTGCGCACTTTTTACTTTTTTTATCAGAGTATAAATTGGGAAATGGGTTTTAATTTTATTAATCACACATTACAAACATATTTTTTGTCCACACTTCATCATATTATTATTATACATTTCTCATTTTGTATCATATAGAATTCAAAAAGACAAAAAAAATATAAATAGTTAATTTAGCTCTGTTCGGCGAAAAAAAATTAGCTCTTGATAACATTAGCGGAAAAGTCGCGAAGTTCCGCGAAATGTTTGACAGAGATTTTTTTTTTGATTTTTTTTTTTATATTCAAGTGATTTATTTGGTTGGGTCTCCTCTTTCTTACATATGCATTTTTTTTCTACGAAGGACTTGTGCGCAGAGTCCGAAGTAAGGTTTACACACTCCCTCCCCTCCCTTGTAAATTCTTTCCATCCCTTGTAACATAATCTGTTGTATAATTTTGGCATTTCCCTTCCTTCAGGTTCATCTTCCTAACATAAGAATTTTTTAAGACTAAATATATGTGTCGACAGCAGACAGAAAAAAAAAATACTCTCTAGGCAATGCGTCATGTATAATAATAATAAAAGGAAGACTGTATGCAATCATTGTCACATTTCCCATACAAATCACGTCTACGATTGATATATATGCGATGAGAATTGTCGATATTGACTGGTTTTTACGTTTACAGTGAATCTTGCCAAAGTAAGAAGAACGAAAGCGTTAACTAATGAGAACTATGAATAACATGCATGTAATAATGTAATGCTAACTCGAATGGCGTGGAGAGGAAAAAAGCGATGCAAGTTGAATCATTAGATTTTTAGCGATTCGATTCGATTATCTTAATAAAACGGGTCGATTGGATATATGGACATTTATGGGAAAATGCGAGAAAGGGACGCACATCAACACAAGTGGCAAAATGATGACAATGTGACAAGCGTTACTTCCACGAAGAAGAGAACGATAGTAGATTCGAAAGGTCAATTTATCATGCGTGCAGTGTGTGGTGTGAGAGAGTTACGCACATCAGCACAAGTGGCAAAATAATAACAATGTGACAAGCGTTACTTCCATGAAAAAGAGAACGATAGAGATTCGAAAGGTCAATTTATCATGCGTGCAGCGTGTGGTGTGAGAGAGTTGTGCACAAGTTCGTAGCGATGTATAAACCTATCACCACACATTCTGTAAAGAGAAATCACGTTGGCTATGACAGTTGACTGAACTGTTGTATCTTTTAACACTGTCATGTCTTTGGGATTGCGATTTATACGTTTGGCAAATATGAACAAATACGTCTCTCTTTGAATACGTTGACAGAAAGAATCAGCTTCAAATAGTGTACGACTTTTATTGGCGAGCAAGGAGTTTTTATACTTGCGATAAGACAAAATCTATTATTTATCCGAGCAATCAGCAGACGTGCGATTATCTATTACAAAAAATTACAATTGTTTCGATGTACCAATCATATAAATGCTGTTTATCTCATAAGCAATGATCTATAGATATCCCGCCAAACACCGAAATTTACCCAGTCGTGATTGGAGTCTTGCTGTAACAAAGCGAATAGTACATACAGAATCATCCCCTCTCCTGATCCAATTACATGTTTATCTCGACTTTTAACAAGGCTCGAAATCAGTTCTACAACATTGCTGTTTCACAAATAGTAAAGCATTGAGATGATGCACGATAAATCAAATCTATTGTCTTTTTTCTTTTCTCATAGTTTGGCTTGCTATTTGTTCCCTTCCCGTTTTTTTCTTTCCCACTAACCATTTCAGACCTTATCGTAATTACGGGATGCATGCCTGATTATGTGTTCCAGATCTATCTCGTTATTGACAAACGGGCTGCGATAATATTGATAAATATTTATTACCAGTTTATAATAAGGCAAATTGTACACTTTATCGTTTAATATTAATATCAAATTTATATTGACAGCTTTTAACCTATAACCACCCACATGAACCGAGCTAACGCTGTTGCATAGTATAACCTTTGTTGCGTCTTGCGGAAACGTCTGTCTTGTCGTACGCGCAAGCCTGTATACCAAAAAACGGACGTTAGCAAACATTTATTGCCTGGTGTGAGCCAATCCGGGACTAGTTCTGAACCAGAACTGGACTAGTTAATGTGAGAATGAACTATCCTAAACCTATGTTTTGAAAACATGTTTATCATGTCACGACAGCGTTGTATGATCATTGGAGCTCACATGCAGTAGTGCAGTAACTATATAGCGTATGTTGACTGAATCACAAGCTGTGGTATACTAATGACTAGCTACTGCTGATAAGTGAATGATTATGATATAGGTAAGACGTTCCACAGATCTACAAACGCGAACTAAGTACTTGTTTATTATTTATTATCTTGCATGCTTCTATTTCGTTTTATTAAATTACCGTTTCAAGTGTCCGTGTATCTAACATGTACAGTATCTAAAGAAATATTATTATTAAATTCGAATAAAAAATGATCAATTGACTGTAGTTGAGAAATTGTACCAGCAAGCGTGCAGTTCCGACTTCGTATGTGGATGGTATAAGGCCAGAATTCATTGAACATACCGAAATTATTTCATACTTTCGTGACTTATATTCGGTATAATGCTCAAGAGAACGGCTCGGTGACTGTTTTTCAAGACAATAATTTTTTAATGATAGAACTTTACGACATTTGATCCTAGCAAATTTAATCGCCAGCGGTAATCTTTGGCCTTTACAGTAACATAATTGGAAACGTCAAAGCTGAAATTTCTGACCGACTTCAACAATGTCGGAAAGCTTCATAGCGTTGAAATGGGCAATGTCTATAGCGTGACTCTTGAATTTTATACTCTCAATACCGCATATAACTAATGCCTGGATCGTAATGATTTTAATGCTGCACACGGCGAAAAAAAAAACACTCGAGTATTCAGAGAAAATTTCTTTAGTTGGTTAGAACTCCTTGCTTCAATCCAATCGAAGAGAAAGATTTCTTCTCAAATAGCTAATAGAAAATCCTTCCTGTAATTATTGTGGCAGATTAAAACGACAACGAAATTTGGGTCCTCTCTTGATTAACAAACGTCACCCTAAATTCCCAAAAAATTGTCCCGTCGGTTTAATCTGTCACAGTTATTCCTATCTCATCTCGTGTATCTACCTGAATTCAATAACTTACTTTTAATGCCTCAACAGCGTCTATTATTTTCAAGTATAGGATTTCCTTGATTTGTTCATGTGATGTTACTAATAAATTTATTACTATCCTTTATAATTAACTTTACACTCTCATCAACGAATTGTATTCTAACAACTTAATTTACTTCAACCATCATTGCTAAAGTTTGAACAGACAAACAATCCGGATGAATATTTACCTCCAATAGCATATATCACAACAGCCATGACTAGAACTAGCACTCATTATTCCTCATCACGTTAAACAAGTTTCTTGGTCTCAAAGAAACTCTTCAGATGCCGCATTTGCCACAAACAAGTTATCCCCAGTACAATCAATTGCACTATAGTCCACACTACCGCGCGTGAATTAGTAAGTTCAGATTGATCTCTGAATTCTGCTTCTCTTTCCTAATAATGGTATAAAAAGGAATGTAAACCAAATTCTTTGTATGTCTTTGTCACATGCAAATTTGTGGGATTCTACAGGACTAATAGAGCAAATTTATCAACTTTAGTTGTACTTACTCTCTGATAATTTTGTTCTCTCCTAATATCAGCGATGCGATGGTTCAGATCACGCACCCGCTGAGATAGATCTATCGAACAATTAGTCAGTTCTGTATTCTCTCAAAAAGTCCATCATAGTGAGAGCGTAGAGTTTTCGCTACAGTTGTTCTTTCATACTTCTCAAACCTCCAACAATCTCGCCTATGACCACCCTCCTCCTTGCCTCTTTCTCTTCCCACACTTCCTTACCGGTAATTTGATTAGCTTCAGTATCGTCACTGTTCATAGCATCTCCGATAGCCATATCCAAATGTAACCTAACCTGAATGCTCGAGAACCACGAGCTAGAGTTCGTTCGGAAGCAAATGGCATGATCGCCTGACTCGACTGCCGTGAATGTAAAAGTGCCACTCGACGGACCTTTTTGATTAACTAAACGAGAATTATGCGGTAGTTCTTCAACTGTAATTTGGATCCCGAGGCCTCGATTCTCGTGGAACTGTTTTTGTTTATCGGACCATTCTTCGGCTTTAAAAGTACCTATAAACGAGACGTTGAAACAGATGTCAGAGAAGCAGTATAGACGTCGATGAATGAAATATTTGTCCAGAGAATGTGAGCGATTCAAAACATCCTAAATATAATCATACAAGATTTATCTGATAACCTATTCATAGCTTACCAACAACGACAGTTTCTTTCGGAAGTTCTTCAAGAAAACACTTTTGCTCACTCCCTTCCAAATAGAAATACAACGCCTCTGTCCGTAGACAAAACAGAGCCAGCAGAGTGAGGGCTACCAGCATGAACGATACCCTAAAATTCAATTGCTTGCTACCCATCATCTCTCTTTCGAATCTATGGTGGTCGTTATTATCTCTTCTAAACAAAATATTGCGTTACTCAAAAACCTCGATGTCTGCGTTCACGTGAATGTTGACCAAAAATCTAATTTAATAAAATTACTGATTAAATGTTTACAGCTTCTCAACAAAGATATAGTTAAAAATTGTCATTTTGATTGTACAGGTACATTCTAATTGTATGTATAAGTACGCTGTGAGGCCAGATTGTCCGAATCGCTGTACTTATGAAACTTTGTTGCCAGCAGTTAATTTAGATTATATATAAGTAGCTTTTGCAAACACCTTCCGATCATCGAATCATGCAATACGGTTCCGTAATAAAAGCGCATATTAATATTTACAGACTATTCTAAAATTCGTAAATGCCGATGACATATGGCATGTAAGTTTTTGTATATGCAACAACCCGATGAGAATGATTTTTATGCTAGCAGTGATAAAAACTATGTTAATTACTGACATGATTCGATATTTATATGTAAAATCTCCTCAGTCACGCGCGAGTTGACCATTCTTGTACCAAAAACGATATAAGCAGTTGTTAATTTCGCTAGCCAACACCATCTTCAGGTTTATAAAGTTCTTCGTATTTACTGTGGTTGGCAAAAGCGGTTGCTAATTAATTGTTCATAAACGAAGTAGACGTGGATACTGCAAGTTAATTAGCATTCGATAGAAGAGTGATCATTTTGCTCTCCCCTGTTGTCGTAATATTTTATCACTGACAACACAGTAACAGTAAAAGAGCTATTCAACATTAATTGGTTTAATGTCATGGATATTCTGAATGCTTTCTGATGCTATTTATTTGAACCTGCTGCACACCATGATGTTGCCACTTAGTTGAACTGCTGAATTGATAAGAGATTGGACAATCAAACCGATTGCTTCTAAAAACCTTTGGGACCAGGTGTTATTCAATGCTTCCCAGTCCTCTGGGTGTGAGACAATAGCATGGGAGAGAAATTATGTATAAGAAAACGTGAATGCTTGGATGGCATATGGTTAGAGAGAATTTTTGCATAGCGGGAAAGGGAAAGAAATGAATACAGCTTTGTCCAGGAGACTTTTCAGAGTAAGAGTGGACGTATCCATGAACCCAGTGAGATGCCGAATAAATACGATATGCGCAAATTAGTAATACGCAGAAAAATTACGTACGGCGTAGACATATACGCTCGAAGGAGAAAAAGTTTATCTGACGTTCAGTCGTGCAAAGGCTATGCTAGCTGTTAGTGAAGCGCGCTTGGTATTTTACAAAGAGGCGGTATGACGCGTAACTAATGGCCGAGAATGAATTCGGGATCGGACGGTAAAAAGTACCGCACAATGGCTCTCGACAAGATGATTCGCTGTCATTCTCATTTATACGTATAGAAAAGTCTCTCGAAACGACAGATCTGTAGCCGCTTGGAATTAAACATCATTGTAAAGAAACTCTTGCCTTTCGCAGTAGGTTATTTTCTCGGTAGTACAGGATTAAACCATGCTGTTGCACAATTTTCTACATACTCGAGTTCTTCGATAGGGAAGCGACAGATTTATACTCATAATGTGCCTTTGCTCCTCTTATTATTGGTGGACGTGAGAACTCTTATTTAAAAGCCGCCTTGCTATAAATAAATGGCATCAAAAGCTTAAGATGAGATGCCACTTTTATCATAGTGTAGCCAATTTAAGAGACTGTGCGAGCTCAAGTATAAATCTAATACACCGAAAGGAAGTTTATCTCCACTACTGTATTTTCTCATAGAATAACCCACCTACCAAAATGTTATTACGGCGAAACCTTACGTTGGCGTTCTTTCTTGTTTTTATAATATTTGCTTTAATTGCCGCGGCCGAGGATACTGATGTGGTTGGCGAAGATGCAACAAATGTTACGGAAGCTCGCAATAAAGAGGCAGCAGAGGAGATAGAGGTGTGAATCGTGCCAAGATGTTTTGCTCGTATAAATCACTTTCGACCTTGTTAACCTATACTTTCACATACGCACCTCACAATACATGCATATGTATACTACCATTAGAAACAAGTGGTGAACGTGGAAGCCGAAGATCCGGACCTCGTTGGCTCTGTATTTGATATCGACTTTCAACATCCTGGTCCTCATGAGCCATTGATGTCTGCCGAGGATTCGCAATCCTTTTTCTTCTCAATCTTGATGATAATATTTTCTGAAATTGGGGACAAGACGTTCTTTATTGCTGCTATCATGGCGATGCGCAACTCGCGTCTCGTAGTATTCTCTGCCGCCTTTGCATCGCTTGTAGTGATGTCTATTCTTTCCGCAGCTCTTGGTCATACGGTTCCCAACATCATCCCTCGCAAGTATACTGCCTACCTCGCATCGCTTTTATTTATGTTCTTTGGTGCCCGTATGGCTTACGAGAGTTGGCACATGTCATCTGACGAGGCCAAACAGGAATTCGAAGAAGTACAGGCAGAGTTGAAAGAAAAAGAGGACATTGAAATGATGGAAGCAGTCGAGAGTGGATTGGTCAATGATAAAGGGGAAAGCGGCGGATTTAAACAGGGCTTGTCAAATTTGTGCCAATTCTTATTTTCACCGACTTTTACGCAAACCTTTATTCTAACCTTTTTGGGAGAATGGGGGGATCGGTCACAAATTGCTACCATTGCTTTGGCAGCATCCAAGGTAAAATTTCATTTAAATGGCGGGAGGGGAAGATAAAGTTGGGAAGAGTATGTTCGTGTTCACCCGCACTTTATCTTTCAGCTAATACAATTCCTTGAATCAGGATGTATATTTTGTAACTCTGGGAACAATCACTGGACATAGCTTGTGTACGGGATTGGCAGTTGTTGGTGGCGGCTTACTGGCTGAAAGGATTTCTGTTAGAACAAGTAAGTATTCTGTATTCGAATCGGTAATGATGCAGGATTCACACTTAGTTTTTTTTTCTTTGCCTTTTTCCATCGCGATTAGTTACATTATCAGGAGCAGTACTTTTTATAATATTTGGCGTTCTATATCTCTACGAAGCAGTGTACGACGTGTAATCATTAACTCTGCATTATTATATTATTCACCAACGCAACAACACAACTGAATTTGTCTTGGTATCAAACATTAATTATTTATATATGTCATGATGACTTATATATATATATATAATAACTAGATAATTGCTACCACGATACCTTAGAGTGCTCGCTAAAGATATTTGTGCAAGATTTATTTGTAACCTATAAACAGAAAGAGCATTTTCACCAAATCTGTATTAGTACACTATCAATTGATTTGTATAGTCTGAAAACGTGATCATGCTACAAATATCTGTGAGCATGACCGCATATTTGTATTGTGACGTTTAGAAAGCTACCAATAAACGTACATTCAAGCAAGAAGTTATAAACCAACTATGATCTCATCGCATTTTCAATGTAGGAAACTTGTGAAGAAACGATCTATACGTAAATCTGATCCAAAGTATTAGTACGCGTAGCTATTATTTAAGCCCCCGCTTTAGACGCATGCTACTTTCTAGAGATGACGCGCTCCACATGTGGATACTTTAACACAATTATATGGATTACCAGAATCCGGATTTTTTATGGACTCTCTGCCTAGTTCTCTCATCACTTGTAAAACATTGTTTACAATAATCTCGCGAGCATTATAATCTTATTTTTCTTTATAAAAGATTAACCTTTTTTTTTCCCTTTTGGGATAAAAAAAAAAGCAAAAGCAAAAATGTCTATTTACAGTATAGTCCATTGCAGTTGCGATCGAATTAGCCATCGAACGACGCCGAAAGTGTAAACAATGTTATATTTCGGTGTTCTCGTAACTAGTTTCATTAGCGGACATGTAACCACGTTCATCCTCTGCACAGCTCTCAAAACTATCTTCTTCACTCTGGTATTCTCCACCACCATCGTATACACGAGCCACATCCTGAAAACTCTTTCTGTGGGCGGGATAATCGTCCATTCCATTCATGTCACTCGAATTCCGTGATTCTGGATTGCTAGGCACGTCTTTCGCCCGACTTTTGCCCTTATCGGCGCGCCGGCGAAAGGATGATTCTGATTTGATAGACTCTTTGTCTCTGAACGGAAGCCATTTTTGAAATATTTTCTCGGATAACGAGGAATTGGAATTGCGACGAATGAAAGATTTAAGTGACCACCTTTTTGATGAAAGCCTGGGCGCGTTATGAGGATAACGAGAAATGCCTTCTTTATAATCTTTATCCCTACTACTATCGTCGTACACCCCAACGTTGTGCTTTCTTCCTTTCCTCTTCACGTCCACTACTTCTCTCCCATTCTCAGCATTCCTCACTTTATCAGACTCAATTGCAACATTTTCGTCTTCTTCTTGATACTGTCTCTGACGCCGCTGACGCCTCTTCGTCTCTCCCCTAATTTCCTCTTGTTGTGCCCGATCATATAGTCAGAATGCATGTTGATTCATTTTCTCAACAACACTATCAAAACCAATCTGTGCACATTTATGTCCGGCTAGTTCACATGCGAAACGAAGAACATTTTCGGGAGACACGCCCAGAGAAAGACCATATATGACTCCGGCAATAAAGGTGTCACCAGCACCAACCGTGTCCACGACGCTTGTAATGGGAATAGCCGGAGCCGTGTATAATTTTTGAGTCGGATTATGAAAGCAGGATGCTCCGGCATCGCCCCAAGTGCAAAATAAGTAGGCTCTGAGAGTTTCGTAGGTAATTGAATGATATTAGTGAAATGACTCGATGACAAACGAGAACATTTAACAGTTGACGTTGAATATTTTGTTACACCATTGCATCAACAGACACCACCACTTACGACCAACATTTAGACGTATATAATTTGTGCATGATATAAAAAAGTCATAATGCAATATGCAACAAACATCCAACTCTTGACTGTCTACTTACGTGCTTTTACAAGCGGGACCCATAACAGTCAAAAAATCTCCCGGATGATCATACCCTTTGCCCTCAGCAAACACTTTCGAGAAAAATATCACGTCCGCCCTACGCATTAATTGTTCTAAACCCTGCCTATGTGGTTTCTCCAGTTCTACGCTGATTACTGCTCGTGATCTCCAAGATTTCGTGCCAACATAGTCCATCATCTTTGCTGTTTCTTCAACATTTCTTCCTTCAAAATGAATCCAATGAAACGGCACATCGCCCATTAGAGATGACATTGTTTCGACATCACACAGTTCATCAAATTTATCTCCGAATTCCTCTAAAGTTAATTCCTCTATGCTGTTTTTTTAAAGACCGGAAGAGAGTAAAGAATATTGAGTGAGTACGATAGATGACTATAGTGGGGGATGTAATGTCTGTGGATTAAAAAGAAAAATCAAAGGTTACGAATAGGTGTGTGATACTTATATAAGCATGGTCGTCCTCCGTTGTATATCAGACGGATCTTCTACGTTCAACTTATTCCTTCTTGTCTCTGACTCTGTTTCAACATAATTTTATTCACACCCATAACTAACCTATTATAATTTATTATTGTCCGTGAACTTGTTTCTTCGGCTTGGATTATGTATGCTACGGGAGAATGAAATGCATTCGGGCGGAATATACATGCAGAGGTCTGAATCCCATGTTTTTCGAAATCAGTTATCAGAAAACTATTTCACAAGAAGTTTAGTTAGTAGAGAATAAGATCGAGGAGGGTGTGAGAGAGAGTGAGTTAAAGAAGGATAGTAGACAGATCTATTGCTACATGGTAATTCTGGTGACAATTTTACAATTTCTTGTCTATAGGGAGAGGGGAGGGGAGGTTTTTAGATGGCCTATACCTCTCGCACCTTGTTCACCCGTATACTCTAAGCTTAATTTCTTACTTTACTCACAAGTAAGCATTTAACTACGAGTTATTCTTGTACACTGCTTACTTTGATGCCTCCCTTGAAGCCATGGAAGCTATGAAATAAGGTCGAAAATGCGGAAACTGTGATAATACGGTCAACGTATTTCCTGCATTTCCACCTCTTCGTTTCTCCACTCTTTGCGCTCTCTGTTTGCCGTCCTCGGGCGGGAACTTGTCTACATACAATATTGTATCCTCGTATACGGCACCGATAGCAAGTATTTTTAACGATCTTTGCTGGTGGTTAACGTAAGAAGACGTATCTTCTGACTGATAAGAGTCAGACGGGTATTCTTCGGTGAATGACATTTTTCTTCTAGTCCTATGCGTATTAGTATGGTGAATTGCTAAAAAAAAAAGGTTGATTTCAGGGGACAGCAATGGTTAGGACCCTATATTAATATTTATTTTCCTACACTTTGCTTCGTACAAAAAAAAATTAAAATTGACTGAAACAGACTAATTAAAAAAAAAGAGAGAATAATACCAATCGCTTATTTATTTATGTGCTTCGAATTTTGGCAAATATCGTCATCAAAGAAGGTCATGATTCATGAGCTTTAATCTTGCCAATGAAAAGGCGCTTTCAAGTTTTGAATTCTCTAACATTAAGGCAACATAAACTAGAACAATATCGTTGTCTTTTATAAACACGGATCAATTTTATTACGTAGTGAGGCGCGTTTTTCTTTTCTTTCTTTTCTTTTCTTTTTGCAATGGTAAAAATATTAGCTATGACAAGGTGTCGTGGGCTGCACAGGATCGCTATAATACTTAGTACCAAAAAATGGACGTCAAGTTAAAAACAGTTCCCTCTGACTAATCAAAAAGGTGACGATTCTTTGGTCACTCTAGAAATAGAGGAACCGTTATTGGCGTCACACAATTATTGATTTCCTGAGTATTTATGCATCAATACATTAGTGCCACATTGTGTGGAACATTCTCACACAATGCAAACGTCTATGCGTAGACACGAGTCTAGCATAGTTGAAACTGTTTATCTTTTGTCAAATTTCTATTTCTCGTTGGTGGTGTCAAAGGAGTCATTCACGTTTTACATAGTCTTTTATGTGGGATGAACCGAATGGCGCGTTGCTCGGCTTATTGTAAGATAATTGTAAGTGTTATTAATAAAAGGAAAGCAAACCTTCGTGATTCACATAGTTTAAAGTGTTACAAAAACGTAAATTTTATCTTTCTATAGAGAATATGGTGCTCCAACTTAAACTCTATACTCGACCTGTCTTTAAAATTTTTCCAACCCAAGTAGAGACTTTTTTTTGCCAGTAATTGTGTTTATTGCAATAAGTTACTGGCTAGTTTGTCATAAAAATGCCTCTATACTGAGTTAAACGGTTTTAAAGCTGGAGTACTTTTTATAATAATATATAAGCTCTCCGAGAAATTGTAAAACCGAAGCAAAATTTCTGGCGAAAAAGAAACTATACAACATTTAAATTCTTTATTCAAAAAATTCATTAATATTATCTGATAATCAACGATGTAATTCATACTTTTTTACTGAATTTTTCGCGAATTTTTTTACTATTTAATACTCCTGAAATTAATTTTACAAATTGTCATATTTATAACTGCATCTGGTTTGCATATCTGCCCCCACAATTTTTGCTCTGTCTCTTGGTTGTTGTTGTTTTTTTTTAGCTTATCCACTCGTCGCGGGCTTGCTTGGCTTGATTAATTAAATTAACAATTTCTTGGTAGTCTTCGGCTCCAACTTGGCTAGGTAATTTTTCTATTTTTTCATGAATATCTTCTTAAATGAAACTTTGGATACTTCTTACATATTAAAGTTGTCAAGCCATGCCTGTACAAGAAGAGCTTTCACAAACATTATTTAAAGACATGTTACATATATGCCTAATACTGTTACATTAATATTAATTGCCATATTTATCTAAAGTGGTAATCATCATTAAACTATTTCTAAGCGCCGTAGACTGTGGGGTTTCCTACCGTTGGATCAGCATTTGCTTTGTGGATTGAACATGCTATACATCATGAACAAGTTCTTACTGGTGAAATATTAAAAGTTAAAATAACTTCCAAGCTTCTCCTGGGTGGGTTACAAATTTCAAAAACGTCACAATTTAAGCCAATTATTTGCTCGTCATGAAGGTAATTTTGCGCCTCTGGAAGATCTGCCCACGATTTTTCGTAACGAACTGCAACGACTTATTCAATCATATCCAGTTGAAGACGTTTTAATTATCGTCTGGATCTTGTTAAAACGCTAACGCACGGCCCTGTAAGAGAAAGAAAGAAAGCAAAAGATCGTAAGTGCTACAGGAGAGAAATTGAAACCTCTGTTGATCCATAAATATCAAAATCCACGACCACTCAATGGAATTGACAAAGGTATTTTTATTCTGGCTATTGAACTCAACCACATGGATGCAAACGTCAATTTTCAATCACTGGCTTTGTAAACTTAATGCAAATCACGTCGAACCTTCCTATTGCTCGTGCGTTTGGGTTATTCGAGTGATGTGTGCTATTCTTGTGCGTTCTCACCAGTTTATCGAGCCAATTGAATTGGAAATTGGAAATAAAATATAGCAAAAAAAGGTAATACCATCTATGGCTTCTTGCCCCCTTCAACGGCTCGATAATATTAGTTACAAATAACTTAATAATTATATCTTTTTCTTCGAAAACCTCTATTGCCTAAGCGCACTCGTTTTGAAGCCAATTGGTTGTATTTTTTGGAAAATACCAATGATCGATTTAGTCCCGTTATTATTATCGTTTTTGCAGCTAACAGTCTGTTGAAGTGGAAATATTTATGTTACATGTATGAAAATGAATAAAATCTACGTGTACCACCACTTTTATTCAATTAGCTTCAAAACGGTACAAAATTATATAGTAAATCCTAATACTTCATTTTTTAATCGCTGACGTAAAGCAGAGATTTTCAACATTCTGATAAGCAATGACACTTAAGAATTAGCCTTTGTTAATAATTTCTTCCCAATTAGTTTCTGTCATAAAGCTTATCAATAAACTCAATAGGATATTTGCGTTTCGTTGTTATCTCTCGACTGTCTACGTTGATGACACTTTTGGTCCGTCCTGCGATATTAATATACCGTTACGACAATTTGAAATGGCAATGTTATTAAAGACTGCATCATTCAAATCGCGTAAAGGTGCCGTGTTTGTCTCTGTTTTTGTCTTTTTGCTCGAGAGCAATAGTGGTAATAACAAGCCGAGGAAACTAATGTAAATGTATAATCTACAAAACGAACGAGAAACAATCTAATTGTCATTTCTATACCAACTATTTTGCCTTCATAAAAATCAAATTTTGAGAATTTTCTTTCATTTGAACTTGAGAGAGTTTTAATTAACAATATGTTTATAGGACAAATCGAAAAGTTTCAACAATATGAGTACAGTTACACAGAAAAATAGATGGCGAATTTCAAAAAGAAATTTCTTGTTGCTCGAATTTTTGAAACAAGGAAATTTTTCTACCACTTCACTTGAGCAGAAAGGGACAAGTTAAAAAATGCAAATGAGAGCAATGAGCTAGCTAGCAAGTACTCTACGAGAATGTAGATTAAAGGGTATGGACAAGAGATTAAGGATACCATCACGAATGCATCCAGTAATTTCTCTGTCATAATAATATTAGGGAGCACCATGCACAGTAAAGTTCACGTGTCACGCTTCAACATGATTAGTAGAGAAACAGCTTTTAGAAATCCAAAACAGGACAGCAGCCAAATGCCCAATTTATTCATCTAGAGATAGTAGTCATAACACCCCCTCTTCGAATTATCGCTTAAATAATGTATCACTGTAAAAACATAGAACTGTTCGG
This sequence comes from Paraglomus brasilianum, assembly GCA_910592345.1. NCBI lineage: Eukaryota > Fungi > Glomeromycota > Glomeromycetes > Paraglomerales > Paraglomeraceae > Paraglomus > Paraglomus brasilianum. The sequence continues at coordinate 28,690 of CAJVPI010000033.1, forward strand.
TCTAGGATGAATAGTCCATTAAAAAGATGCGATTAACATTAAATATAAGATTAGGTAAATTGTTAAAATATATAACAATGATATGCTTTTTGGAAAAACAAGTTTAAAGACTGTGTATAACATTTAAATTTGTCGTCAGCTAAGAAAACCTTTAGAGTCCAGCGCTGTCCGACACTTAGTTCGGTTCTTCCTAACATTCTATACGAGATCTCAACACTTTCGATGTCATCATCATTTGCTCTTAAACAACTTTCCGACAAACGCTTTGATCGAACTCTTGACTGAACTTTTCCTTTTATGCTGCTGCGTCTTTCCATCCTGCCTTCTATTCTCTGTCACTTTACTCTGACTTCTATTCTCTGTCACTTTACTCTGACTCGCTGTCCCTTGCCTATTCGGTCTCTGCGTAGATGTTCCTTGTTTTCTTCCTTGGCATTTATGATCCGCTTCATGTCGATGTGCAATACAGTAGTTCTTGTTGCAGCTGTTGCAGATAAGACGAACAGCCACTCTAGTTTTACACGATGCGTAAGAGCAGGCGTTGAATGATTTTTGTGAAGTAGATTTTGGAACTGGAGAGCAGCCTGAGGCAATGTGTCGCTCTATCTATAAAAGCAAAGTAACAATGGTAAAATAGACTTTAGTGATAGACAACAGAAACCTGCCTTCCCGCCTGTTCAACATTTGCCTTCTTCAACTGTACTTTCAAAGTTGCTTAATTTCTCTTGCCTCTTCACTCGCTTCCTCTCCTTTCACCCGTTCAACTAACCCTAATATTAGGATTCTCTCCCTTGGCTACTGGTATCGGCGCACCACATTTTGGGCATGTAGGCACTCTCGCGCCATCACCTTTCGGTGCATCTGGACACATGTGGGCTTCCGGCTTTGAATGTTCCTGACAATAGTGTTTTTTGCAGTATGTGCATTTTGTAGGTAAGTAGTCTAATTGACGGCAGGAGGGATCGGCACATTGGCGGCCTACATCTGGGAGTTCCATGTTGTTCTAACTGGAGGAGGAAATATAGTTAAGTAAAGGAAAGAAATATATAAAACGTATTGAACAATGACGCCAAGGATAGAAATGTATTAAAAGATGGTATGGACTTTGTGTCACCTTTTTACATTCTCGATTACTGCGGTACAAACATTGATTGGGGCGGAATTCTCTTTCCAATAAGTTCGAATTTTAAAATATACACAGGCAAACTCGATAAGTCGGTCTCTCGATGATTCAATTTTGGCCTAAGAAGGCCAAAACTTCCCAAGCCCTTTTCTCAGTTTTAATATTTAAAATCTCTCGATAAGTCGGTTCTCTCGATAAGTCGGTCCATCATACATGACCGACTTATCGAGTTTGCCTGTGTAGTTGTATCGGTATCCCATAAATAAAATCAGGTCGTAAATCAGGCCATACATTAAGTCAGAAAGTATACTAACTATACTTCTAGTCTCAAAGAAATAATATTAAGTTAATCCGAATAAACCAATTATCAGTTTACTACATATATTGTTAATATTCAGTATGTCATAAATACGACAGACAAGTATATTGATGGTTCAAGTAGATAGGGGAGTAACAGCTAAGAAATTTTTACAGCAAAGAGAATTTACAGCAAAAAATGATATAAGATTGCGCTAATCAGCGCTTAGGAAAGGTCGAAACGTCAAACATTACTAATAGAATTTATTAGCCAATAAAATTACCCGATATTATCTATTGAAACGGCTATGTGGGGATATGACCGAGGTATTAACAAGTGTGAAACATGTCTTGTGTGCGAGAATCACAGTCCCACTGTACTCGTAAAGATGCCTGCAACTTTTTGTCTTGCGCTAATCTCCTCATCTACAATCAGTTCCAATGCTGACAAGAATTCTTCAATGGAACATGTCTGATACGATCGGAGATATCTCGCATGAGCTAGGAATGGTAGCTTGCGCAGTATTCTACCGCTCACGCCCTGGGAATGGCATATGAATAAGGTAGAAGGTTTAGCATGGATGATGTCACGTAACATGTGTGACTCTTTGAGGAATTCGAAGGAATGAGTTTGATAAATTACCAGACATTTGGATGATATCATGTGAAGCTTGACACTTGGGTTTTCGCGTGCATGCAAATGAAGTTCCAGTACGCGCCATTCAAGTAGAGAATGCTGGACAAAGGTTTGGAAAAGAAAGTTATAAGTATCCTTTGGACTTCACTATGTAGTCATTAAACATGACCCATGATTTACATCGATTACAATCTTCACGCGTATGAGTTCGTTGATGCAACCAGATAGGATTGAATAAATGGCCTGGTGAGACGGGAACCCAATGTATTGCACAATGTCGGCACGGTCGATGAATGCGAGGTCTAATTATTTATTAATAACCATTAGTTAATTACATAGCGCGTAATTTTACTAAAACATAAATATTTATTTCTAGCAGCTCACCTATTGCTTGAGTAATATTGGAAGTAGTCAGAATCAACACGTTCTTTTTTCTTTTCAGCTTGTCAATTTGTGTCAAGAGAGCGTTGACTACCTAATTAAAACACATATACACAAGTAAGTATTTATAGTAGCATATCGATGGTCTCACAAGATCTATCAAAGAAATAATATTACTCGAACTGCATCAGACGGCTCAGATCCACTCAACGCAGACTTGCGAGCAGCCGATAGACTCTCCACCTCATCTAAAAAGTAAACGCACGATGAATGCAACTGTTGCGTGTTCAGTATGTCCTACATCATACCTTTAATGTTTTATGTACCTATCAACACACAAATAAATGAATCATCAGAGTCGGCCATCTCGTTAATCTGATGAAACATTTTCTGCACCAACTTTCCCGATTCAGAAAACCACTTTGAGAATAGACTGTGGCTGTTAATTTCAACCAACTTTGCATTGGTATATCTGTTGCAAAGATCAAAGTGACAAACAATGCGTATTGAAATTGAGAAGAGGGTATGGAGAAGTATTTTGTTTACATGACGATAATGTCAATCACCTTCCAGCCATTCTAATGGATAGCTTGTGTGCAAATGCTCTACAAATTGTAGTTTTGCCTGTTCCAGCCGGGCCATGTAATAAAACGACCCTAAATAGGCGTAACGATAAGTAAGCGCTTTCGGAGATTTAAATATCAACAGGAAATATAGTGTGACACTCACTTGTTCATAGGAATTATGTTGGAATCAACGCCAACATCAGAAAACATCAGCAAAGTATGCGCATAATCCAGCAACTTTGTCTTGATATTGCCATCAAACACGAGTCTACTCACAACCACCAGAATAAGCACAAGAACACACCAACAATGGCGGTGAAACAACAACTAATTATCGCGGCCGCGGCTGATATGATTATTACTTATGCGACTCACATGTCCCACAATCCTTCCAATTCTCTTGAGGGCAAGTCCCAGTAATTAGCCGTGAGAACATTATTTTCTTCATCGTACTCGTCTGCTGCATCATTCTCATCCAACTGGTACACATGAATAGAAAGAGTGACACTGTCCAAGGTTTGAATTTCGGAGGAATCACCTAATAAAGAGGAATGGAAGTCTGAGCAAATATTTAACAAATTCCATTGACCAAAAACTATTTACTCACCAAAAACATCGTCAATCCTCAGATATTCTATGTTTTCCCTTAAAATTTCAACATCCCGATAGTCCGTGATTTCAGAATGACACGGCACAGACGTTTTGAACTCTCTAAGAAATTGTTCTATGCTTGTACGTATTAAATCATATCTAACTGTACTTAGCGTTTTCAGACAACATTCGACTAAATGTGATATCATTTAGTAACGACGCTCGTATATTTCTTATGCGCAAATGGTATATTAAATGACTGACCATGTAATATTGGCTTCTTGAGAGCAGAGGATGATGAATTCTCCATTTTGAGGCGCGCATGTTCCACGCGTGTGAAATTTATTGTCACACGTGTGTTACACAATGACACGGATCACAATATAATGAGAATGCATTTAAAGTTTATAATCGTTAGAAGATTGTAATTATTTCGTAGCTCTTAGAGTAAAAGACATTCACAAAAAGAACGTAAACTTTTTAATCTTGCAAAATGCTTCGCATACAATTTTCGGTTGTAACAGCGGGCGTAAAGGAAGCCAGTTTTTAATTTTTAACAAAGACATTAAAGTTTGCCTTTCAATTTGACATTTTATTTCGTTACTATTACTATGCTCTTCTTAAATTTGGTAGAGTAAATTCTTCAGCAATCAGAGTCACAGAAAGCTCGAACAACAGAAATCTAGTGGGAAAGGATAGATACAGTACAGTCCTCGGCGAAAATAATGACAGTGACAATCGTTTTTAAAGTTTTTATACAAAAATCGGTTATCTGCTATTATAGTAATATGTAAACGTATTATTATTTTTATTATTTACTTATTACGTCATGATATATATTTGTGTCAAATTAAACTTCTGCATTTATAACACTTCTCTGCATAATACGATTGAGACCGAAGAAGGGAATGATAGATTTTAAATAAACAGCATTAGAAAGCATCCAGAATTTATTGAATTATGTACAGCAATCAAATGTTCTATATTGTCAGGAATGAAACAAAGCAAATCGACTCTAAGTTTCACATTTAGGCTGTATAATTAACAAACACAACGATTTGTTAATGTGAATTAATATAAACACGTGATTCTCGATATACGGTCAACTTATCGGAGAGCAGATATCTTTGGCCGACTTATCCAGGCTGACTGTGTAATTATCTTGCAATTTTGCAAATAACTTTTGTGTGTAAGTCTCGGCAATTGATGAAAAATAAAACTACAGTAATGCGAGAGATCCGTTTAGAAACCATACATTGAGAATTAAGCTTCACATCTTTATTATTACTGCTTATTATTGTCCCCCCTTTACTATTACCAGGTTCGCTTACCTCATGTCTTGCATTATGTAATGGCTCAAAGTAATGCGCTAATTCATGACAAAATGTAAAGAACCAGTTTATCATTGTAGTCATTTCCCCAACAGCGTCGTGTCGTTTCTCATAAATATACAAATTAAAGAATAACGAGTCATTATGATTAAAGGCTTTTGATTGCCCGATTTCATAAAATATATGAACTGTAGGCAACGGCAGCTCAAATATGTTGCAAAGTTCGCCGAGAAGTTTCGTAAATTTCTTAATATTTGGGTGCATCCTGATGTTTGCAACGTTGGCGTAGCCGACAGTTGATACATAGACTTCTATTTGATTAATGCGACAGATAAACTCTAACGAATGGCCTAGAGAATCGAGCAGACCAAATTCTCAATGCTTGGTAGATGACAATGATGGATTAATTCTATGTATCTTACCAGGCGTAATATCACGGTAACTGTTCGAATCCACGTCCATCCGATGAATCGTCGTCTGACTCTTAATCATAGTACCTGGATAAGCTTTGAAAGATGTGACAGCCTTGCGTATCATTGTCGCTATATCGTCTGGTGTCGACGGTGTTGGTATTCCAATTTGCCGATTACCTGTTCGACGCCATATCGACGAGACTACCCTCGCCCTGTCGACAGCAATCGTTTTAGGTCTCTTACTTTCCCTCGCTATTCTATCCACAGGGCACCCCAGCTTTCTCAAGTTATCTAGAGACATCGTCAGCATTGAAAACAAAGCCAATGAATTTTTCGTACTTTGTTTAAGACAAATAGCGGCATCCAAATTAGCTGCTATTTCCAGATAATCGGGTTGGCCTCCGGTAACTAATAATGTATGTTCTGATGTGACATCATTATTGCTTAAATAGCACGAAGTTTGTTCAGTTTTACTCTGGCCCGTTGGAATTAGAAGGTACGTTTTTTGTATTTCTTGAACTTCTCTAACAGAAATATTTTGTACCCATTCGGTATCATGGCGGGATCGACTGCCATGTTTGCGTAGATATAAAGGTACACGTTCCCTTAATAAGGATTCGAGCTTGACAGATCGTTCCGAGATTATTGCATCGCCTTTCGACTTATGTGAGATAGCCACACTTTCCTTTAACCGCATACTGCCGAGTAGCTGGCAACAATGAACGGATTAGATACACAATGTCATTACCAAATACGCATAAAAATGTGAATTGATACCTCATACAGTTGTTCAACCAAATCATCCTCTGGGCATATCAAAACATCAAACATTCTCTGTAATTTGTCACTATTATTTAAAAAAATTTGTTGCGCTGTGGTAAAAACATAATCCATATTATCCTCTCCATCAGAAGATACTATCCTACATCCCAAGAACATGGATGATTGTTCCATTGCAGACATTAGTTTGGGTTTTTGCCGTATAGTGCGAAGACCCATAGCAATTGAATGGAGAAACTCTTTATAATGTTTGAAATCTTCATCAATTTTTGACCGGAGTTCGATTGGAGAACGGACGAGTCGCCAGGCAAGCTTTTCTGCAGAAGGTGAGGAGTGTACGCCACATGACTTGAGAAATAAATTTGCCTTTTCACCGAAGTTAACATGAGTGAAAAAACCTTTATATCTAATTAATGACAACAGGTAATGGTCAAAAAGGAAATATGGTAATGATTACCACTTGCATTATTATGAAATACTTTATCATTGATTTTCTACCTCTCTTCCTGACTCTCAAGCAGACAGCTATTCGGATTAGTGTGCACGATTTTATTCTCATCCTTTATAGGAATAAAATTGGCCTCACCCAACTCTTCCAAATCAGCGTTCTCAAACACTCCTAGTTGTGTCGCAAGATATTCAAGCACTTTCCTTGCTTCAATTTCATCTTTCGGCGGTTTATTGATCAACCTATCCGTAAGTTCTAATTTTGGCGGATCCTGCTCTACACCTAACTCTGCAGCATGAATACGCAAATCATGTCGTAAAACATTGAATCCGATATCTGAACACGCAGGATTGACAAAACAGTTGGAAGGCGTAGCATATATTGTTGGGTCAACGCAAGGAAGGAATGCTATATTTACAGAATGGGTGTAGTCGGTTGCGTAATAATCTTTGAAATGGGTTAAAAAATAATCGAGAGCTTTGCATCGAAACTTGGACTCAGTTGGAGGAGCGGCCAGTGAGAGGATGTGGTTCAGGGACGGGTATGTACGAAGGCCAAGACTTGTCAGGAATGTTGCTGAAGGTATGTTTTGAGGATGTAATGAGCACCAAACGTAAAACAAAGCTTGCTCCCAAAAGTATTACAGGAAACATTACCTTCGGCCAGCTTGGCAGACCATCTTTTCTTCCATTTAATAATTGGTAAACCCAATTCCCTCAACTCTAGCAATGGAGCATACAAATCAGATATCAAATGCTTTTTTATTTCATGTTCGTCCTCACATGGCCATATTGCATTCGTTCGTAGTTTCTCCTTTTCATCCGGCGCTATATCATCAACTCTTGAGATCAGGTATTTTACCAGATTCATATGATCCCAATTGCCTTGGGAAATTAATCGGTCAAATATTAATTGTAACTCGACATGCTTGCGGACGCCAAGAAAAGTAAAAAAAGGTTCAACTACATGTCGAGGTTTTTTTAAATATACTGTGGGCAGGTCCGGAAGGATGGTTACTGACGACAAGTAGGCCTGGTCAGGAATATACATCCCGTATTTTGTAGGAATTATTTTCTTTTGGTTCAACAAAGTATGGAGAGCCTCTTGATCCGTTGTGGAGAGGGACTTGAAGGATCGACTGAGGATACCGAGAAAGTTTTCGGCAAAGGCCGCGTCTGATTCGACTTTTTGGTGCATTTTCGGCGTTTTAAGGATAAATTCTACCCAAGTGAGAAGCGGAAGCTCTCTGTAATTTCTGAGAGTAATTTATCGAATTAGCAAGGATGAAAACGGATGTAGATATAAATACATTGATAACGTATGCATAGCTACCCAAAGTAAATTTCAAGGGATTTTTTAGCAAGCGTTCTGGTAATCGTATATGGCAGCGTGTTAATAGGGAAATCACTGTCAATCGCCGCCAAGTTAGAATTCAAGAAATACTTGAAACTGGCCAAGGGCAAAACTCTATCATTAACAATAGTCGTAGCCTGGAGCAGAAATTGCGATCTTTCCATATCCGACACTTGGCTATTCGTACAATAGCCAATCCACCATTTCATTAACGCTGTCGTTTCTGCCTCGGTCAATGTTCTCTCCTGCAGTTCCAGGTTCAACACGTCTTCCAACGTGATCCCTTTTATCATCCTTCGTTCCTTGGCCTTATCAAAGAAACTTTTGCAATCGTTCAGCACATTCTTTGGAACAACGGGGATTGCCTTGATGAATCCCGCCATATCGGCGTCGGGCAATCTTACCGATTGGATAGGGAGGACGCCGACGGAAGAGATGACAGACAGAGGTTTGTTGGAGCAGGTAAAAAACATCTTTTCCATTATGATGCCCACGTGGTTGTTAGGTGTACTTGGACGAAAGGTAAAATGAGTAAGGATTTGCGTAGCTTTTTTTTGAAACAATTCGCGTGCCGTTTGCACTTCTTTACTATCTGGATCAACCCTGGAGCTAACTGTGTCAGTATAGAAGCGGGATAGTTGGTCCATTTGCTCTTCATACACGACGCGAGTAAGTATTCCCGCCATTGACAGTAGCTCTTCGTTGTATATGGCTAACGTTTTATCCACCAAGTCTATCGATTCGCGTTCAACCTTAATGGTCAATAAATTTATTATTAATAAAACTCTGTCCAGTGGTAATGGCAATAGTCAGTTATCTTGAGCGGTACTAAATAGTTAACCAACAATTAGTAGAATCTTGGTCATTCTTACCGTAGGAATAAATCTTGCTGTCAAGTGCGATGAATGTCCAGTCGTCTGATGCGTCGGGAAACCAATAAATATTCTTCCTTGCTCCGGATACGGTAATAGATCTTTCAACGTTTTAAAAACACCTTCCTCCGTCGCTTGGCTTTCTATAACTGAAAGTTTATATTCACCCAATTCTGGGAACAGCATTTGAATTGCTGTCGTGATTGGCGGTTTCTTTTTAATGCTACGTTCCATCTCCGCTGAGAAAGTCTCCGTCACGTCTACGTCTAAATGGCCAGTTGCAACACGAAGATGGATGGTTGCATTCTCCATTTGACAACTAAAAGTTTTGTTCGAGTTCGGTGTTATGTTAAGACGTTCTACCCGCACTTCTACACGTCGTAAATCAATTGATTTAAGATAAAATATTCCTCGTGGTGAGTAAGTATTCACGTCCTTGGCTACTTCCATAACTGGTGCATCTATTACTCTCTTAGATAGTTTTAAGTTTTCTGTATTGTTTGTGTACACGCATATCTCACGAAGGTTTTCAGTGAATATCTGAGGGTAAGACAAATAAAAATGCTCAACAAGCATGACAGTGATATGTTAGTAATATATATGATAGTTCAATTACCATCGATGTTGCTAGAAATTTTCCGAATTCATCAAAGGTTGGAATCTGTTGCCCATAACATGTATCGGTTAATGATTACAGTCACATCATGAACCAAGATTCAGAAAATAGCTTATCTCCACTCACTTGCAAGGGTTCTCTGAGATCCATCAAAAATGTTGTCCGTTGATTATCAAGGTCTGTTGGTCCAAACTTGGCACGTAATTGACAATTATGCCAATAAAATCCCATGCCATGGTCACCGGAAAAGATGCTAACGAGAGATCATAAAGACCAAGTTTAAAATAATGTAGATCTGTTACTAATACGTACAACAATACCCACAATGGTTCCTCGCATATTGAAAATAGCGAGTAAAATCCAACGCCGAACGCACCAATCTACAAGTTTAACGCCAATAGAACGTTAAAATTTTACAATCGCCAGTTTAATTGTTTTGGGGTTTTGACCTTTTTATACCTTTTGTTCATCAGGATTTCCCTCGGCTATTTTCTTCAAACGATTCCAATCCTCTGGCCTAAATACAAACCCGTTGTTCTTGAACAATATTCTGGTGCATTTTTTGTATAGGCTTGCCTCATTATCAGGTTTTTCGGCTCCGCCTGTTTCAAAGAATATCTCTATTTTTGATGATTTTGCATCATCTTTTTATTAAAACGAGAACGCATAAGATACTGTAAAGATGTAAAAAGCAGCAGCATATTGGTAATTAACTATACTGTTAGCCAACCTGCGTTTTGCATTAATTCCCTGAACACAACAAAATTTGAGGAATATCTGTATTGGTAATATCGATAGTTTCTTCTTTAGACTAACAAACTGTAATTGTTGATTGTCCCCAAATCTATTTACACACCTAGCGAGAACTTTGTCAATCAAGTGTCTCTGATTGACTTCTACTCTTTCTTCTTTGTTGTTCGATAATACTCGTTTTCTTAATACGTCAAGCGACATTTCTCAAATGTATTTGAGCTCATTATGCGTCAGATTTGGGTGTGCCATTCTATTTGTACTGGATTTCGCTCTTACGCACTTCACAAATAAGCAAACTTTCTCGGTTAGCTTATTTGATAATTTAATCATTAATATACAAGTTAATCAAAACAAGACGTCTATTAAAGGAAACTTACTGTTGTCACTTACTCATTTATTGACACACACGCATTCCCATAATACGTATGTGTGAACAACAAATGTAATAGTTAAGTAGCTATATATGTTAATGACCGTTCTCACAGCAGATTAACATGATATTTATACTACTTGAAGATATTATTATTGAATTTGTTACAAACTAATGTTGATATTACAAATTAATTTCATAAACTAAACTGTTAAGACAAAAAAAAAGTTTACAAGTTTACAAAGAGCTTAATTATACACCGCCAAGTTAAAGAAAAATGCTCAAAAGTTCTTGATTGGCCTTCTTACTCACCTGACTTAAACCCTATAGAAAACTTATGAAGAAAAGGGTAGAAAAGAGGGTAAATTAACGTATTTTACAAAAAAAATCAATTAGATTAGATGTTTTTTACTGATTATCCAACTAGAATGGGATAATATCGATAAATCTATTCTATCGAATTTATGTTCTGGAATGAAAAAAGCGTTTAGAGGCTGTTATTGAAAAAGGGGACTTAACGATTGGTCATTGAATTTTATGTAAAATGAATATAAATTGGTTGAGTAATAAAAATTTAAAATTCTCACTATTTTCCGCCACTACTGTATGTAAATCATCACTATAATGGGTAATCATTGTTTACGAAAGTCTCAGTGGTATATAACAATCCCGTGCCATTTTTAATGCTCCTATAGTCCCGATCCAGGTGAACGTTTCAGTTACGTAGTAGTTAAGGCCGATATAGATTTTTGAATCGCTTTCTGTATTTTCTTTGAAAAATAGCTGGAAATATTTTCTAATACGCTTTTGGAAATAATATCTGTTATGTTCTGAAGAAATGACTTATCTTTGGCTGTGGCATTAAGACGTTCTAATGTATCATCCATTCTTAACCATTCTTGATCATTGAGACGTAATCCTGGACCTGAATATATTACACCTGGTTCCATCTGACTGGGTCGTAATAACTCTCTGCCTTGTGACTGGGGAGCGGGTTGCACAGTGTGTGGAATGGGTTGGCTTTCAGCGGAGTTTTTCAATTTCGCTTTTTAGTCATACCTGTATTACTTGTTTTATAAGAGTCGTTTATGTCAACTCTTGATTATAGTTGAGACGTGACAGGGTGGGTCTCAGGGTTATATCGCTGAACATTAATTCCGCCTTCCGTCTTTCAATTTCTTCTCATTCTGTATTAAGGTAGAAATTGGATGTTCAAGACCAATGCGAGTTACTTCTTAATTTATTATCATGTGAAATTCCCTTAAAGAATTGCTGTCTAACTAACTCCTCCTGATTTGCTTCTGCTAATGCGGGATAAGCTTGTTTAATCAATCTTTTTAATTTCGAATAGAAACGATTTACTGGATCATTACCTTGGGACAAAGAATGAAATATTATTTATGACTTTTCTGCAGTAATAGTAGGGTACTCGCGTCGAAAATAATCAATTACTTGGCCAATAGTAATTGGGAGCTAAGTCAGTTGGCTGTCCTTCCTGGTGGTATCCAATCTTCATCCCATACTGAATGAGGCGAAACTAATGGCCGCGCAGGTAGATTACCATCAGCTGGCGCGGTCTCTCGAATAATCCGAGCTCTACCTCTAAATCTGACAACATTCATAGCACGTATTTGCATTATTAGTCAATGCGTTAATAGCATGAAGATTTGCTACGCCAATATTTGCGGTAAAGTTTTGTAATTCCCAATTTTTATTTTTAATCCTGCTTACATACCAATCTTTCGCATCGCCTTCAAGACAATTTTCAAAAATTCCATGAATTCTCATTCGCATATTATGTCCCGCACCTGGGTCAAAGTTAGCACATTCACGCCATCGGCGAAAATCTCTAATTAAATCTTCTAGATCTGTTGATCCGCGAAACTTTGGTAGTTCGTATCCTGCCATGTTTCGATTATTATCGTTGGTATTATATGTATATGTAAACCTAAAATTCTTTGGTTTAAAAAATTAATACGGTCTTCCAATTCTAAATTAGCATCACGAACTAATTTCGATCTCAATTTCCACTTGACATATTTGTCATGTTTATATCTCGTCCTATTTTTCCATTTCGTATATTTTCCATACAGAGGCGCAAAGTGCTCTGCTTCGCAGATAGCACGTGGTTGGGCTTTATTTTTATACCTATTGCAAAGAATTTTGAGAGCAAAATTTTCAGATAGTAATCGGTTTTTATTTTTCTCATAATAGACTTGCCAGAATGTGTGCATCAATTTTCACCTTTATGGCTTTTCTCCACATCATCCAGTATATATGCAGTAGCGTTCTGCCAACTCATGGCATCATCAATAGCGATCCGGGTGTTTTCTCTTTCTGCCGCTAACTCCTCTTGAGATTGATTATAAAACTGGGTTAATTCGTCTAATGCATATTCGACTAAGTTACTTAGCAATGGATCGGAATTTCTACGTATTTTATTTCTAATTGATTGGCTGACGGATCCAAACATCGTCTATCCTCGGTAATCGGGGTTAGTATTAGCCATTTCTATTTGATTAGTCAATATTTTTCCGAAAAAAGATAATTCACGAATACTTGTCTTAAGTCTGGATATATTTTCTTCATATTCAGAGATTTGACATCGATAACTGCCCGTTTTCCTTTATTGAAGACCAATTCTAGTTGAAAGCAAATTTGATATTTCTGCGCTTTTAGAATCGTACGTAATTGAAATCCAATATACTATTTAATAGTTACACTTACGATTGTGGCCATGCAAATGACAAAGGGAACGTGAAACCATAATGGGTGGTGTGGCTTGGCAATTGCGTTACCACATAGTTCCACAAATAAGCACCCGCTTATTTTTGGAGTTGCATATAGAAACATTGTGGTACTCAACCAATGATAATTGCGTAATTGAATACCACTATTGGTCAGGTGAGAAACTCCCCACGCGATTAAAAGTCGGATAGCTCTTATCTCTTCCTCTAATATTTTCCTCAGTTTGTTATCCTCTTTTTCCCTTGCCAGTCGATTATTATTCTTTTCCCTTCTTTGCCTTTTCATTATCCTCTTCTTTGTTTTCATTACTCACAATGACTTCGGCTCAAGGTTTGTTGGATTCGTAGATAGTCAGTTTGCGATCTGATCAACTGTACTAATGGCTTTTTTATTGTTTCAGAGGCAGACAGACTCATTCCTGAAACTGTGGACGAAATAAACGTGGTTGAGGATAAGAAAGCATCTGGTTCGGCTTCAGTTATGCCAAAAAAACTACAAAAGATTCTTAATAGTCTGACCCCGAAACAACGGGAACTCTATGACAACGCGCCCAACGACCCCAAAACTGCCTATTTAGAAGGAATTTATGAAGAAAAGAGAAGAGGGGTATGTGACTATATGTTTTGACGACTACGTCTCCAGATTTTTTGCTAACATAGTATTAGCTACGTCGGTATTTGCGTTACTAAATACATAGGGTTTCAGTCTCACTATAATTATCATTGCGGTAACCACACTCGCTATTGGGATTAATGTTGTGAGCAGACTGGTCAGTGGAAACGAATATTTGATCAATGTATTCACCATAGTAATAAATAGTCTGTCTTCGGAGTTCAGGCAATCGCCAACTTAATAAGATCACGTGACCTATACAAGCAAAGAGAATTTTTCAAGTTAAGCTTGGTTCTCGCCCTATTAGTATAGGCGTATTATTAGCAGTACTGCTAGGATTATATTTAAACCCAACAATCCTAACAATTACGTGATTACCGGCAAGCTTGTTATTTTCTAATGCCTTTGCTCAATATTTCAGCGAATAAATTTATTGTTTGTATCAGTTAATCAGCAAGCGACTCTGTGTTTGCCTGCTGCTTAACGGTGTCGAGACTTACGTATTCCTCCGTGATTTCCGATAAGTTACACCGACATTTCCAAGCCGCAGCATTCTCATTTCATAGCCGCTCAAAGAATGTAGGACCAAGAAATGAAACATATCGGGTCAGTTACACTAGAAAAGAAACAGATTTCACCCGATGCGGACGGATTTGTTTCTTTTAATTTAATCCTCGTGTATTTATTGGTTTTAGAGTATAGAGCAGCGCAGTAGGCGCAGAACTCGAAATAATATATAAGCAGTCGTAATTTCCTTAGCAAACGGTGTCTTCGGTTGAATGGATTCGATCTTGAATCTGATACTATATTCCTTAATATTATTAATCAAATAAACATAATTATCCAAACGTATGTTTTTGTATTCTCTGATCTATATTGTGGAGCGCCGATAAAGCTTGAAAACGCTTTCTTGATCGGCGCTTGATAAAATCGACCTTGTCCTCGATTTTATCCTCCCTTGACAATAAAGACTTATAATTAATTCAGATAGCGCAATTGTTAGAAAAGTTTCCCAATCTATAGGCTTTCGACCGAGAAAAATAGACGTATTTACTCGAGGTTAATTATAAATCCAGAGAAAGCGTACGCGAGAATCGAACCTAGCATCGTGAGCGTTTAAACCCAACTTAAAGGTCACCAAACGTCAATAGCGGATTTACCGAAGTAGAGGTAATCAAGGCTCTCGTTGGAAAAAGGCTAAATCCCAAGGTCAATATTCGTTCCGCTCTCCCCCGAGTATTGGCTCGACACATCATCGACCGACACTTATTCCGGTTAAACCAGTTGAAAATGAGCCACACAGCTCAGAATTGGTAATAAAAAGACCATGGTGATGAAAATAAAGTTTCAATATACTGCACAAACGGCTGTCTTTTTCTTCTGACAATGTCTCACCTTTCAAACCCGGTCCCGTCTTTATTGACTCTTTTGGCGATAAGGAATCTATTAACTTGAAGTCGCTGAAAAGAAACACAATATAATATATAGTTAATGTAGAACCTCATTGCCTAAGCACAGACATGTCATATTTATTATCGCTAAACCGTTGGATAAACTCACATAGGCCATAAATTACAAGTTTATTCAAAAAGAGTTTGAGTCACAGTCACTAAATTATAATTAGATAAGAGTTTCTACTCTCCTTTTCGAGATGTTATAAAGGTCGTATGTTATTGCGAAAGATGGTGTACTACATGTTGTCATCAGAATCATCCTCGTCTACCCCTTCGACAAGGTCGACAATATCATCCTCAAGTCCCTGTGCATCTGGACGCTTATCAGAATCAGCATCACAACAGGCATCGTTGACCGCAATCCATAATATCACATACTAAATCTCTATCTAAAAGGTGGTTCACCAGTGTCAATTAAACACATAATGATACCAAAAGAATATATGTCTGATTTCTGAGTAAATTTGCAAGTATAGAAGACTTCCGGTGCAATAAAGGGTAAAACGCCTCGGATGTTTGAATGTGACTCGCGTGAGTTTGTTGGATTGCGATATAGTATGTTTCTATAGGCTTCGGGTTTAGTTTGATCACGTAAGATTTGGTAGACGCCACAATAACAGTGATTAGTAAATAAATCCGACGAACAAATTGTTTAGAATTTTGTAACCAGTTTATAATCAGCCGTGCAAATAGATGAATTCGTATTGAATGAACCAAGTGTCTCTGTTCTTGTATGTTAACTGAAACTATCATGGTATCCTCAACCCTAGCTCTTGCCGATCCTTTAACAAACCTATAATAATAATAATAATAATAATAATACCTACCCTTTGCGCAGATTAAATTAATCAATTGTTACGTCATTATGCAGCAGCCAATCAAATTAACGGCTTTTTTTACGCCTATTGTTAACATTGAGAGTGCTTATAGTATGTCCGAGGTTACTGAGCCGCCCGAGGGTAAATAGACTGGAGTGAGTCTGAGGATGAGGATGAGGATGAGGATGAGATTGAGATTGAGATGAGGCTGGGATAGGAAAAAAGCCGATCTATTAAATAAACTTGCAGGACATGTCAATTGTGAAGAAGACAAAGGCGAACGTTAGGCAAATGAAAAAGGAAGGATGCGCCATACAATAATCTATAGTAGGAATGAGATCCTAGTCGTAGATCCTCGATCGATGTTGGACCCTGCCCCATTTTAGAACCCTACCTGGGAAATTCCTTCTATTTATGTAGGAGTTCTTTGTCCCTCGTTGGGTATGATATGCACACGATCCATCTTTTATCTTATTTTAATGTTTAGTGCTGGTTACACATAAAATAGGCTGGTTAATATTTCTTCGTCCTCAGCTCAAACAGACTTGGAAGTCTGCTGCCGCTCGACCTCGTTATTAGGAGCTGCAATTATTTAGTTGTATTAAATTAGGTATTATTAAACAAACTCATAGAAATAGATGTCACACTTAGATTTGAACCCGGAAGACTGTCAGACAAATGAGCGAAGTCCACTCGAGTTGGGAATTGATGTCTTTATTACTCTGGGGTTGTTAGTTAGCTATTTACCACAGGTTTGTTTCTGGAAGCAGAACTGAGAGTTCGTTATATTCCGGTTTATGTTCGTTTTAGCAAATATCTCATACATACTATAAAATTAGCACTACAAAATCATCAAGTTTAAGAGCAGTGAAGGCATTAACCCCATATTCTTGCTGTTGGGTACTTTATCGGCAACTTCAAGTTTATTCAATGTCATAATCTTGGAGTTTAAACCCATTCAATGTTGCTCTTTTGTGGTATGCAATCTGTTAAGCATGGTTTTATGTACTAGACTTGACTAGAACTCACTTCGATTGCTGTTATCCAGAGTGCTGTTGAATGCGCCAAGAACACAATCTCGGTTATTCAGTTAGGAATTCAGTGGACTATGTTTGTCCTAATGTATCCTTTATCTCGTTGAATTTCGCTATCGGTCTCTATCTTGGGTCAATCCGTCCTTGACTTCTTCTCTCTCTAAACCCACAGCTTGGTTCTGTTTCTTATCTATTTTCCAGCACATCGTAAACTCGCTCCATACAATCCTCAGATTCACTACGGTCGCCCACCTATTGCTCGTTCACGCGAGTGGAAGGTGTCTATTACCGTACTATATTCTGTCATAGTCCATTTTTTATTGGTCCTGTCGGTCACCGTTTATCTTTTGGTTCTGGTTGGTGATTCTAGTCAAAGGGAGACTTATTTGTGGGCCGGATTCTTGGGCGTTATTTCGATGATGATGGCATCGGTGCAATATTTACCCCAGATTCATACTACTTGGAAGATGAAGGTCTGTGATGGAGACGGGTGGCGGGGACATTTACTATGCGAGAGGGGAAGAATCGAGCCGAAGTTAATGTAACTAACACTGTGACTCGAACGCTGTTTATAATGTTTTAGGCTGTTGGAGCCTTGAGTATTCCAATGATGCTTATGCAGACTCCTGGTAAGTCATACATCAAGCGTGGTCATTACCCTTCATATTGTCATCCAATGCACTAATTTAATCTCTTCTTAACCTTTTAGGCGCGTTCCTTTTTGCATATTCCCTTGCATCGAAAGAAGATAATAATTGGACCACATGGATCGTCTTCTTTGTAACTGGCTGTCTGCAAGGCATTCTCCTTATCATGGCTATATGTTGGCACTTCCGTGCCAAAAATATGGGATATGGTCCCTTCGACGTTACTGACGCTGAGGTTTTATATGATAGTGATGGACGACCTATGAGGCCAGGTAGACGTTCGTCTGCCGGTGAGCGATCGCCCTTGAGGCCAGATAATCAACCCAATTATGCGGCAGTTATTAATGAAGAAGATTAACAAAGACAGTGGGGAAAATGGATACTAAAGGTGTATAAACTGCTAAACTATTTTTTCACGAGCAAATAAATACGTAGGGGCTGGTTCTTAATTATGAAGGACAGTTTACCTTGTTGATAAGAACGACTGACAATGACGCATCTAATAAGTGCAGTGATTTCGTTGTCCGTGTGTTCTTCTGAACGTTGTAGTAAGTTCTGGTCGTCCTTATGGATTGCTATGAAGCGAATATTCCAATCCTATACCGAGACTTATTGTTATGTCCTATGAACTTAATCACGTAATTTCCCCTCATTTAAGATGTAAAGAGTTAGTGATTAACATAATCTTTGTCAAGAACCATGACCCTGATTCACATATATCAATTCAATATTACCGTGTATATGGTACGAGCCATATATACTATTGCGACACCTCACCTACTCGAGTTTATCGGACATCAATTATGGTTTCTCCCCTAGCGCAATACCAATCGCGTCAGGCTCAAATTGATTTTTCATTCTCCTGTTGAGATGATGGGCGGAAATCTGTGCTACAGTCGTCGTTTAATACATTATTACGACTACAGGTTGCAGGTCGTTTAAAATCACCCAGACTTGATCCGACGAGGTAAATTTGCAATTTTACTAATTCTTACTCAAGACTTAAAGATTAATACATTAAAATGACTTTCAGATGAAGTGTTTGCGCTGATCAAAAGATATAATAAGATATCATAACAGGAGAAAAACCAATGAGTGATACCAATACCAATAGTCGTGGGGGTAATCAAAAACTTTGAACACGTAATTTTTTATTTCTCAATTTTCATAAACAAAACTTCATTTGAAAGATAATAAATTAATAAGAAATCCTGTTTTCAATTGTTTTCATTGAGCTGCGTATTGACTAATTATAAGTGTTTTCAGGAATATGTTTTCACATCGATCGAGATTTTTTTGGTATTAACTCTTGATGCGTGGTTTATTAGGGTTAATCACGTGTCAAATCATACAGTAGATATTCAATTGACTTGTGTAACAGTGATAGTGTTGTTTTTCCACTAGGATCCAGATACACTAACTAGTTAGCTCGCTCAAATCATTCTCCTGTTAACCAAAATGACCATAATAATTAACTTTGCAAGTTAACCGAAAAAGTTTTTTTTTTTAATCAGATCGATATGAATAGGATCGACATCACGCATGGAATACTGGAATATAGAATCCCAAAATTTTAGATACGGATCTCATCCATCTTCCAACCTTGCTCGACATGACTTTCAAGGCAAAGGTTCTCGTACTTCCAGGAGACAACGCTGGACCAGAAGTGGTGGCCGAAGCTATTAAAGTATTGAACTTGATAAATAAAACACGAAATAATGTTGAACTTGAAATTACGAATGGTTTGATTGGTGGTGCCGCTATTGATGCTGAAGGTAAAAATATAGGTTATCCAGCCACTTTTTACAATATAATCGTAGCAAAAAATTGGTTTTCACACTCTTTCTGACAACAGGCACTCCTCTTCCCGAGAAAACTTTAAGACTTGCAAAAGAGTCGGACGCCATTCTTCTGGGTGCAGTAGGTGGACCACAGTGGCCGCGTCCAATTGATTTGTCTGATGCGTCCAAGGGACTTGGACCACGTCCAGAGCAAGGCTTGTTGGACATACGCAAAGCATTAGATCTATATGCCAATCTACGTCCATGTTCATTTGCAAGCGATTCTTTGATAAAATATTCGCCTTTAAAAGAGAATGTTGTCAAAGGGACTGATTTCACGATTATAAGGGAGCTAGTTGGTGGGATTTACTTTGGAGAGAGGATGGAAGAAGACGGAAATGGAAAAGGTGAGAGTAAAATAATAGAATATGCGAATATGTAGTTTACGATGCTTATTCTAGGTTTACGTAGTCAAACACTAACTTACTAATTCCAATTCAAATAGCATATGATACTCTTCCCTATACCGTTTCCGAAATACGTCGAGTAACACGTTTAGCTGCTCATCTATCTCTGCAAAAGTCCCCCCCTGCTCCAATCCATTCGATCGATAAAGCAAACGTTCTCGCTACGTCTCGGCTGTGGCGCAAGATAGTCACAGAAACATTGTCCACAGAATTTCCTTCTATTCCGTTTGACCATCACTACGTAGATGCAGCAGCAATGTTCTTGGTCAAGAATCCAACTAAATTAAATGGAATCATCTTAACTGGAAATCTTTTTGGTGATATTCTAAGTGATGAAGCGAGCGTAATTCCTGGCAGTTTAGGATTACTTCCGTCTGCTAGCCTAAGCGGACTACCCGATGGAAAAAGTAAATGTCTCGGACTGTACGAACCAATACATGGATCAGCCCCTGACATTGCTGGTCAGAACATAGTCAATCCCATCGCTACCATTCTTTCATTGGCTATGATGTTTAGGTATTCTCTTAGTCTTGAGAGAGAAGCGAAAGCTATAGAAGATGCAGTAGAAAAAGTGCTCCAAGACGATGAATTTGGCGGATTTGAATTTCGCACTAAGGACCTTGGAGGCAATAAGACTACATCCGAAATGGGTGATAAAGTAGTTGAAGTACTCGAAGGATTTCTCGAAGGCCTTAACTCGGAAGACAGAATATCGGCTACGACTCCGTCACGTGGATTGCTTCTATCGAGACCATCTGGCAGAAGAGGAATGACTTTGTGCGAAAAGATTATCACACATGCAGCAATTGGCCTTCCTTCTCCCGGGCATGTCAAACCAGGCGACATGGTTTGCGTATCAGTCGATTGGACCCTTGCCTCAGAACTCACCTGGAAGGGAATGGAGAAAACATTTGACGTCATGGGTCGACCAAAAATTCAACGGAACGATCGCTTCTGGCTCGCCATTGATCATACTGTAGATCCGCGGATAAATCATCTCCCTAAACCAACCGAGTTAATCAACGCATCTGAAAGCTTTGCAAAAGAAGCAAAACTAGTCGACTTTTACCGCCCTAATCATACGATCCTCCACACCGAATTTTACCGTGAGCGCGCACAACCTGGTCAAATGATCATTGGTGCAGATTCACACTCATGTTCCGCTGGAGGAGTAGGATCATTTGCTGTTGGATTGGGTGCAGCAGACGTAGTTATGCCCTTGGTTACGGGTGAGACGTGGTTTAAAGTGCCGGAGACGGTAGAGATACGGTTTGAAGGACAGCCACCCTTTGGAATTGGAGGAAAGGATACTATTTTATATGTACTTGGCGTATTGAAGAGGAATACTGTTGCATTTGAAAGAGCAGTGGAATATACTGGACCTGGGCTGAAGTATTTATCATGTGATGCGAGATTTGCTATTTCGAATATGTCAACTGAGTTTGGTGGTATCGCTGGTGTGTGCCAACCCGACGAAATAACAGCTACGTATATAGCTAAGCGTAAAAACCCTGCACACAAGAATGCTGCTCTATACTTCAAAGCTGATCCGGATGCAGTATACGCAGAAACTCATATAATAGATTTATCAAAAGTCGAATCACTCGTCGCGCTTTATCCTTCGCCGGACAACGTTGCGTCAGTGAAAGAAGTTGAAGGAATGAAACTCGATGGGTGCTTTATTGGTGCATGTACTACTGCTGAAGAGGATTTGATTCTTGCTGCATTGGTGTTGGAACAGGGCCTGAAGAAAGGATTGAGACCGTCAATCAATGCGAAGAGAAAATGCACGCCGGGAAGTCTGCCAATTACCGCGAAATTGAGAAGATTGGGATTGCTAAAGTTTTACGAACAGGCAGGCTTCGAGATTGGGGCACCTGGATGCTCGTATTGTATCGCTGTTGCTGCAGATAAAGCTGGTGAGGGAGAAGTCTGGCTGAGCAGCCAGAATAGAAACTTTAGGAATAGGATGGTGAGTTATATGTATGCTAATTGAAAGATAGTGGATGTGTGCAAGAAAATAACAAAAACTTCTTTTTTTGATGTGCCTTAAAATTAATCTGCTCAGGGAAAAGGAGCAATTGGTAATTTGGCGTCTGCAGCAACAGTAGCGGCATCCTCATTTGAGATGGCGGTCCGAGACCCACGCGACCTTTTAGATGCTATAGACAAGGCAAAATATCAAGAATATCTCGAAAACTGGCTTGATGAAACAGTCTCAATTACAGTTTCTGAGCCAAGTCCCATCCTTCATGATTCCAGTAGCACTAACGAATCCGGCACACATGTTACTTCACCTGCACCATCCTTTTCCACCACTGTCACTGGCAAGGTGCAGAAATTTGAAGATAACATAGATACAGATGCCATAATTCCTGCCCAGTTTATGCCTGGGAAGGATGACCAAGATTTGGGTACTCATGCGTTCCAGTATGTCAGGCCTGAGTTTGTGCAGAAAGTGAAGGAAGGAAATACTATTGTCGTTGCTGGGAGTGGTTTTGGAAGTGGATCTTCACGAGAAGAAGCACCTAGAGCATTAAAGGGAGCTGGTATCAAGGCGGTTATTGCAAAGAGTTACGCATACATTTATAGTAGAAATCAGGTATGACTATTTGATAATGTGATTAACCAATGTTTATCTGCTCTTCAATATTCATTATTTTATTATTCTTCACATAGCCAAATATGGCGCTTCTCGGCATAACTGTCACGGATGAAGAATTTTATAGTCTCGCACAGGAAGACGTAGAAGTAACAATTGATGTCAAAGATCGTAAAGTGAGGTGTCTTGGGAAAGAATTTCCATTTGAACTATCGCAGATGGAAGAGAATCTTATTGCAGCTGGAGGTGTTACCGAAATGTACCAAAAGTATGGTGCCAAGCTGTTTAGAGCTGCTGTATCCAATGGTACTGGTTGCGCTACTGAAGCTGAAAGTGGACGCGAGTGCGGTACTGCAGAATTGGCGTGGTAGTTGTATATGTAAAATAACATTATTGTAAAGTCTTTTCAATGTACTGTATTATTTGTTAAAACGTCGAACCACAACTCTGATTGTATAATTCTATTGCAAGATGGGATTCTGTGTGCACTGAAATGTCTCTTGATTCAGCCAAGCGAGCTTGCTAACTATATAAGTAAATAAAGAATACATCTTCTATATGATTACATATTATTGAGTCGTAAATACAATTCTCTCCATACAGCCTGTGGATTGTACAGAGCTATCTTAGGCTTTACTCCTGTTTTACATTGAAGAGTTTTCTTCATAATGTCATCAATATCTACAACCTTAAACACTTTCGCTAATGTAATCAGATCAGTTTCTGTAAAACCAAACCCATATTGAAACACTCGATCGCTTGATGGCAGTGAGTATTCCCAAGCATTGGCAGGAAGAATCTTATCCAACTTCTTGTTGCTAGTGTCTACAATGGCCACCATTGCTTTATCCAAATATGGGTTTTCCTAATAGATAAATGTGAATAGTTACATTAAAGAATTACACACCCTCACCCCCGCGTTTATTCTGCATGACATACCTTTAAAAACTCACTGAACATGTTTTTTATAAACCTATTTGCTTCAGTAAAATATCCTTTGTCTATGGATATTTGCACTGGAATCTCAAGATTATCAACGAGCGCAATTATCGGTTTACCATGAAATTTGCAGAGATAACAAGAGAGCGCTTTTAATGCATCTTCCCATTCTTTCCGAGATAAATCTCTGTTACACTCTATTATTTGTTGAAAGACTATTTGGCGAGCTGAATTCAAACTAGAAGAAACATACGAGTGTCTGCGATAAACACTCGAGATAAGATCCTGTAGACATTTATACATCGAATTCCAAGTATTGTTATCTACAGGGGTATTCTAAAACGTTGACAAGGTCAGTTACAATACATATGTACTAAATATCGATCGCACTTATCGTTTACTAACCAGAAAGTCAATGTAGATCACAGGAAATTGAGCAAAAAATGTTTCGAATGTTTCATGACGATTCTCGATCAAAAGTCCCTTGAAGAGAGCCCTTCTGGTCCGAAATTCTTCGTCAGAATCAAGCACAGACAAGAAATATGCAATCATTGACAGATTCGTTGTCTATACAAGATGGGGGTAATAAAAACAAAAGTTATTCACGATAGTTTCATTATATTTTCGTTTAATGAATTGAAATTTAACGGTTGCCCAGATAGATATCATATCATATTTTAGGTAGATTGCTTGCCTTCCCAAATCCATGAGGACGCTTAATCTGAAGGAAAATGTATTAACGAATAAGACAATTGCTTCGGAGCATTAGCAATCTCGAGAAAACATACGCACATACCACTGCTAATCGACCATTGAAATTGCAAAATTCGTCTATTAATAGTGACTTATCAACGAAAGACCAGCCCCCTTCAACCAACTTCTTAAAATCACGCGGTCTATCTGCATGTAACAAATGACGCGTAAATCGTTTTAGTAAACAAACAACCAATCAAGACTGTTAAACAAGCTATGCTAGCGCTATATTATATAAAAGTAGGTAAGTGAATAAGCTCCGAGGGTTGTCTTGTAAAGACAGCCGACTTTCTGTGTTGTAAGAGTTACCTGTCTCCAGTAATCTACTTGGTTTCGGTTTCCTAACTAACAACGTTCTTGCGACTACTATAACTAATGCCAATAAAAATAGAGCAGTCAACGTAAAACGATGGGGCTGGTTTATTATCTCTTCTATATATTGCATCCTGAACAGCCAGACAATCTAGGACTTCGAACGAAGAAGACTGTGTGTCGACGCGAATAGCTTTGGACTTTAGACGAATGGCTTGACCAATATCATGTGATATTAATGCAGAATTGTCGATCAATTCCAAATAAAATCAACATAACGTGTTCTGGTCAGCATAGCAAACTTTCTCTATGATTGGTCAGAATATTCCAGAAATATTATTGGTTGAATTTCATTGATGAATAATAATAATAATAACGATGATGATAAACAAATTGTTATCCAAACTTATACACTTGCTAAAGTATTTAGAGCTCTTGCAAAGCAGGTCTATATTTTTGTCATCTGATAAACAGTCTTCATCGCCAGTATTATCATCATTGACTTCTGTAATGTTCGCAGGATCTGCGATGTGACACAACTGCATTGCATCAAATGAACTCACTGTTCTCTGTACAATATACTGGCATTGACTTTCTAATTGAAACAAAAAGCACTCGTAATTATAGGCATGTCCACAAATCCTTCCTCGCAAGAATTGGTACATTCCTCCAAATCGCAGTATCTATTCATGTGGGGAGGTTGTGATGTATTCCAGGCCATTGGCAGTATTTTAACATAAACTCGAACTCCAAGTTCACGCGCACATGATATGCCGTTGAAAATCCGACTCAGAATAAATAACGTAATGGCGTTTATCTCATTTTGTGATACAATCAGCTGCCACTAAAACACTACCAGTACGCGTTGAGTTCCGTATTATTGTTTTTTGTTTACTTTGAGCTAAACACATTGATCAATAAAGCGTATTACTTTTGCAAAATTAAACTGTAAAGAAGTTAAGAATTTATGGAAGCAAGGCTACCGAAGCCCAACAGAAAGTTCTCGATCCTTGAACGATATTCGTAAAAATGGCAAATTTTCAGATATTCACCGTTCTGGTTGCCTCGCCAGATCGGTAGAATTGTAAATTCGAATCATTTTGTTACAGCAACTGGATTAAGGCTCGGCTTGAAGAAACACACCCAGATTTTGAAGTGAGTGAACAGACTATTCGTGACGAACTTTTCAGACTTGGTTATACTGCTGCTTTGCCAAGACGTGTTCCACTTCTTACTGAACAACCGGTTAGAATGGGCATAGAATCACTCTCATTATAACTGGTGCAAAGTAGTATTCTCTGATGAAACAACTCTGCAGATGTTCCGGAATACTTGCTTAGCTTGGTCAAAATCAAAAAAAAAAAAAAAAAAAAAAAAAAAACCTATTGCACCAATGGTAAAACATCCATTTAAACTCCATTTGTGGGGAGCAATTTGTGCACGTGGGAAGGTTGGATTGTACACATTTGTGGAGAATATGGACTGACATTTATATAAACAAATTTTTAATGAGAAAATTTGTATGATAATGCAACTAATATGTATGGGAATCAACGCTGGATTTTCCAGCAGGACAATACTTCAAAAGATGTTCGTGCAGATCTTGAAATTGGTATTACTACTCGATCGGATATAATAGATGCTCCATGTTGTTCATAATCACAAGCAATGTTATACTGGCCCTCCAAATCACAGTATTGGGCCTTCCTTTTTCCTGTTTTCTCATATTGGCTAGTTGGCATCTCAAAAACTGTCGTATTCTCGTTTTCGTGATAATATGAACGTCTTCTACAATAGAGCGTGAAAAAGTGCTTGTTATCTAACTTCCAAATTACTCCACTGCTTACCGAATTACTTTCACAATGTGTAGAGTAGAAGGTATGCTTTCGAAATTTTCTAGCGAATTTGTATTTGTGGCTTTCTGATATGTGTATGATTTATGTGTGTAACATTCTCCAGATTGTCCAATCAGATCAAATTGGCGATATTAGACAATGTGGATTTCGCACGGGCCAGAACATATTAATATGCACTTGAAATAAGAATCATCGTATTAACATTATAGATATAGTATTGCTTCTTAATCTGTTGTTCTAATAGAAAGCTTATCGCAACTGTAAGGAGATAGAGATAATATTTATAGTTAAATGCGATTGCATTCGTATATAAGATTATTTATTATACCAAATGCAATTTTTTATGATACGCTTATGATTAATACAATTAGTTCAAAGAGAAAGTGCAATCGCATAACTGCTAGTCAAACTCCCGAGTTGAGATCGCCTACATAATCAAATCGCTCGCGTAATAATTTTATTATCTACAGTAAGACAGATTTAAGATAAGAATAATTGTCAAAAAGTGTTTCTGAGTAAGCTTTATCAAATTTACTATAAACTGAAAATAGTTCATTATACTGTATGTAGGTCCGATTTACTTAACACGTCTCTTTGTCAAGGTCTCATAATAAGGGTTTATTGAAACTATAATTATTACTTTTAAAGCAAGTTGCCTCGATCTTACTATTCGGTTTAAAGGGGTCCACTTCTTTTGCCAATTTATTACTATCAATATTAGTATTAGCTGATACGTTACATCAACAACTTGGGATTGCATCCAGCCCATATGACTGCTAAGTTAGTTGTACGAGCGGATCAAGTCCACGTTTACAACAAACTCCTGTCAAAAGCCATTTATTAAATAATAAATCTACATTGATATATAAAAATTACAAAAAAATAATTACAAGATTCTTATTACAAAAAAGTTCACATTACCATTATAAAGCGACCTGAAAGGTCGACAAAAAGCTTTCTATGTATACAATTATACTGTTAATCTAATGCAAATCCACTTGATCATATTTCACAAAGCCACAGGTAACATGTGTTTGTCGCGGTTGTCATTCCGACTATCCTCTCCCTCTAAATTTGAATTGTCGTAAAAGTTCGCATCAAGACTGTCAATAACCGGACTCGCAAGGCCAGCTGATAAGTTTGTCCCGCTTTGCGTAGTAATTTCTTTTAGAATCCCGCCACCAAGTCCTTGCTGATCTACCAACTGTCGGAAGGGACTAGATATGCGGTATAATCGTGTCGGAGACAGATCAGATAGCGATGTCGTTACCAACGGATCGGTTAGTCCTTCATAGGTAAACTGATTGCTTACAACATTATACAACGTCATATCTTGCGAAAAATAATCATCCTGGTTGTTATACACGTTGTCATCCACCGGATCTCTTCTGTTGAGTCGCATGAGCGATCGAGGACTTATTATTCCAGGGCTTCGCATAAAGTTCATCCACGGCTCTGAAAATTCAGTTGAGGCCATATACCGCGGAGATAGGAAATCGGGTACCACAAACGAAGACAGACCAGCTAGATTCGAATCAGGAATAACGTCCTGAAACGAGGTATCCGGTTTGGAGCTCGGTTTCGAAGGTACGTGGGCACGATTCCAGTATTCCATTAAACCAGAATCGGTACTCTCGGGGCACATGATATCTTCGGTGCGACATTTACGCATTTGTTTAAGCATATGTATGAGCTTTCCAGCTATGTTCCAATACGGTCGCACCATTTCAAGATATCGTTCAGTTATGTTCAGACCTTGATGAGCAATTTCCACTACGGTCTTGTCATTACTAAATGTGTCATTAATATGCATAGTAGCAGTGGCGAAGATTGGATATAACGTAAACGGGCAGAGATTCGTACATTTCGCTTCGATAAGGGCTTCTGCAATTTTAGTCGTCCGTCTTGCAGAATCTGAGCACTTCTCAGCTGAAGTCTGAAAGAAAGCCAACTGAGACGCCGGAGCTGCTCCTGTTTGAAGAGTTGCTACATTCGGTCTATTTAATACCACTATAGAAACGTGATATAGCGTCTGTATGGCAGCATATGCCCCAATTGTACCGTTTTCAACATGATATTTGAGCGTATCCGACGACCATTTCAATTCTGGACTGAGACTTGTGTACCAAGACTCCAACTGATTTTCCAATTGAGCAAATTCTGAATTTGAATCCCACACGGGCAACGCATCGGCCGATCGCATTCTGTTAATGTACTGCCCTACTCTGCCAAGCAATATGCTGACGCTGCTTAGTGAAGCGAATATACCATCGGTGGAGAGAATAAATCGTTTTCCACATTTTACTGGTGATTCTGCTGGGCGGTCATCCATCATGTCACTTATGGCTGGATGCTCCTTACGCCATTCTTTGTCATCACATGGTTGTCTTATCTCGACATCGCCTTCATCGATTATTGTTGGGCGGCCGAGTGCACACGCAGCAAATCTATAGATAGAAGAGAGTGATTAGAAGAATGCACATTTGCTAAAGACAACTGATAAGTTGTATACGCAAGGCGTTACCTGTCAATAACGAAAGAAACCCAGAAGACCCTTCGGCGGATTTCGCGGTATATAAACGCTTGATGAGAATTTCCTTTCTTAGCATAAATGCACGATACGGGAGCGAACTCTTTATGCATTCCTAATGCCTGGGCCATTCTGTGTAAATTGCGTATTATCAATTAATTTCGTGAGAAAAGTGCGAGCTCCATTTATCCTCACCACGCCAATACTAACCTTACGGCCATTGCGGTGTACATCCATGAACGTGGTCCTCTCGCCGATCCGAAACTATGCATGCAGAGTAGAAGGATAGCTTTATAATATAGAAAACAATTTAGTACGGCGATTAATCCGTATACAATAATAGACCTTGCAAATATACCTTGAACACTTTCGACATTGGGATCATCAAATGACTCGGGCATGTATGAAATCGCTCTTTCAGCAAAAACTTCACCAGCAGAATGAGGCGGATCTTTCGCAATACCTGGTAAATCAGAATGACTATAAAAGAAAATTGTGTAAGAATTTGGTTGACCATACTCCAGTCGAACATATTGTTGATGTATTCTACAATTGCTCTATTCTACTTTCAACTTCTTAATTCAGTAAGAACACCATTCCCGTAAATAACGCACCGAGCAGCTAATGCACACAAAGCCCAAACCAGGAAGGGCGAAGCTTTCCTTGTCCTTAGTCTGTGCTTCAACGTAGGCTCATGAAACATCGGTGTGTGGTTGATCATGTGGTTAAAAAAGCACAAGAATAAATGATCTGTAATTTCGCTTGGCGGATAACCGTCTCCACGAGGAAATGCAAGTAGTGCTTGATTAAACATTGACGCGTTATATATCCCTGATTGAGCCGCGTTGGGAAGCGACGTTTCATTCACAGATAAATTCTGAGTCGCTTCATCGTCGGGGGGGATACATTCGCCCAAGCGTCTAAAACCGGGGTGAGCCGCTGTTTTGCCAAAAAACAAAAGGTCACCTTTATGATTTGCTTGACATGTGTTGTCATCTGATTCGTCGACAATTTTTGAATGGTCGGCGGAAACATCGTCACATGGTGATAATTGTCCATTATGAACGTTCAATTGCGGTTGTTCCCAGATATTTGTTTGTTGGATCGGATTTTGATACGTGTCATAATTTTCCAAGTTTGATAATTTTTTTAAGCTCGGTGGAGAGGCGGGGGGTATGTATGCTCTTTCAGGTGAAGAAGCCATACCGGTATCAGGATTGGCACTAAATATGTCGAAAGTAGCACCATTGCTCAGGCGCTGCTTCTTGGGCATTGATCCTAAAGAATTATCATCAATCACGCCTTGTTCTCTGAGCGGCTGTAGTAGTTTTTCCATTTGTTGGAGACGCTTTTCTAGACTCTCAACTAGGCCTACGCGTGGACCTCTCTTCTTTGTGCTTGGTAAATAGGTACAGGCTGTGCTTGTTCTTTTACAGTTGGCACAGGCGGGCTTTTCGCCACTGCATTTTACTTTTTTCTTTCGACAAGCATCGCATGCCTGAGTAAGTCGTTTTCTCTTGAGCGATTGTGACTGTGGCTGTGGTTGAGGTTGCGGTTGTCGGTGCTGTTCATGGTTAGTTGTCAATGAAGGGTCTGTTGAAGTGGAATATTCCATGAGTCTAGAGAAAGGATTATAAAGTGTAGGATTTGGAGCGGGGGTAAAATAGCGAATTTATTATTTATTTATTTATGTATTACCTGGAAATTTTTGTCTGGCAAAAACTTTTTCCATTTAGGAATAAAAGGTCAACTTATCTTGTACTAAAATGGGAGGACGAGGATTGCTAAATAGAGAACCGTGTGATATCTTAACTTTGATGATCTTCAAGATTTATATCATCTTCTGATCATATGACGTATCAATAATGGCCAGGCACGCATTCGGTTCCTTATTTGGCCGACATTCCGGAAATTAATAAGCAATTACGGATATCGCGGAACGGGATAATCATGGTGCCGAAAAGCCGAATAAGAAACGGCTTACAAATGCAATGCTACGCCACAACTGCGGCATCAGTCACGATTATTTGATTAACTAAATTAAGTAAGTTTCTGTTTCGCAGATAAGATGTAATAATAACAAATAATATTCCACAAGGCCCATGCTGAAATTTGATACAAAAAATCCATTGTTTTGGAACTTACTTCACGAATCAGATGGAGACTGCTTAAGTCGCATTGTTATCAGATTCTGTGCGCATAGAGATGCATTTCACGTGAGTTCCGCAGAAATAATACCGAAATGAATGGTAAGAACCAAGTCCTAATTCCACATGTCTAACCGTAGGAAGAATGGGGACTAATTGATTACGATCATGAAGACTTGTTTCAATACTACGGTCCATGTTCATCGAAATCTCCGTCATAATTGCTCTCCAAATTGAAAAGCAAAAGGTTCAAGCTTGCATTCTTGTTGTTTATAACCAATAGCAACATTTAATCTATAAAATTTATGTGCACCCTTCATATGGCGTACGATTAATTGAGCCCTGCATAATCAGTGTAAAGTAAAAGTTGTCGTGACTTTCGGATGCAAAGTATAAAAGAGGTTTTCATAACTGATCGGCAGATATCACGCCATTTGTCAATCTCATACATTAGCAATTGGGATATTTTGGATAAACGTTTAGAAGCAATATTCACGTATAAACAATCATAAACCGTGTGTCACCGAGTTTATAAATTTAAAACTGAATGCTTAATTAATATTCCGGTTGATGATAAACAACTGATTTTATTTATGGACAAACCAAATAACAGCAGGACTAATATTAGCACTTGCCAAGTATGGGAAAACTCTAACCGTTGTGTATATACAGTATATTTCGTATACAGCAGTAATCAAGTCTTGATTTGAGGCGAGATATTGTGTCATTAGAGATACGAGCATGGAAGAAGAAAAAGTTGGCATACATATTGCATATGCGCGATTAGGCTAGTATAAGTAGTCCCTAAGACATTGGTTATCGAAAACTTTTTTCCAGTACTAATATTAATGCCGAACTATGATGTAAGAGAGTGTAAAAACACTCAATTTTGTCTGTAGAAAATATTAAAAAAGAGAGAGAGAAATCCATTGTCTTGTAAAATAACATTACTTTATTAACAGCGATGGTTTACGTCTAATGTAAATCCTAATGTTCACGCGATATTATTCTTCTGGTGGTAAATACAGTATATTGATATGCCATTATACTGTACATACTGTATGTCCCATAACCGATATAATTTTAGAATACAATACCAATACACGTGTTTTTACGATTAACACAGAATTTGTTCTTCACTTTTCTCATTAATTTTATCTCCAGTTTTTGATATACGTTTCCCCACCCCCCCGTTCCCTTCAGAGTGCTTTAATCTTTAATGCTTAATCTCATCTGAATTCTTGTTTAAGAAACTACTTTTTCAGAGATAGCCCTGCTGCTAACAACTTAATTAAGAAAATGGGCAATTTAATTCCTCGATGTGTTAAGTGCTTTTTGCTACGCTCATGATTATTCCACACGTCTTTTCATCATCTAACGACGAGCAAAATTTTCACACGCCTTTGATAATTATCGCATCGTTGCTTAACACAGTAAGATCAATGATTACAGGTTGTTCCTCTCAACAAAGTAGGATGTTTATAATTGCCTGCTTGCAGCCTTCCAATCAGTAGAGTCACATATCCAAAGTAAAGCCATAATTTGATTAAACAGATACATTACTTGCGCTAGACTCGACAGTAATTTCGCAGCGCTTTGTAAATGGCAGATGAGTATCCTCGCTCAGATATCAAGTGTCGACTCGACAGTATGGGACAAAAATCTTGCTCTCGATAGTCATGGTTTAATCATGTGATGCTCGACGTATTTGAAGTAAATAATGGTTACTATATATTTAACGCGTATCGCGTCTTGTAAGTTTTTGTTTCCTCATTGCACTTTGAAACCGTTACATTGTCAATTATTTTTCAAACAACAATTCAAATGCTCGCACAAGATAAAAAATCAACACCTGGAATCAAGGGATGCGATCTCCTCTAGAAATTCATAAAAACTAACATCCCAATTAGGACAATTAAATATAAAATAAAAGACACTGGCAGTGTTGCACGTAAACAAGGAAGCGGTCGTCCTAAAAAAATCACTGCCCAGTGCATCCAAGGCATCGAGGCGAAATCCAACTACCTCATCTCGAAAGATGGTGGCTAATTGGCTGAAAAAGGTCTTGAACTATCTTCTCAAGACATTTGGGAGGCCTGGGCTATAAGAATAATGTGCCTGTGGCTACCCCCAATGCTTACCGATAATCATAAACGAATACGAATTGAATGGGCTTATGCTCACCTTAATGATAACTGGCAGAAAACCCTTTTTACCATAACGCAATGGTATAAAGGCTCCGTCCTATCCCAAAAAATCGTGTCAAAATTTTTGCTTGGGGTGGATTTTGCGCGAAGGGCACAAGCCTTAATTGCTTTCAAGACATAATGACAGTGTCAATCTACGTTGAAATTCTTCAGAGGCACTTACCTGAAATACGACAAATGCTCGGATGAGTCTGGCGCTTTCAACAAGACAACAATCCGAAGCATACGAGCTCTGTCGCTAAACAATTTCTTCAGGTCAATATGCCCATAGTTAGTTATTACTGGCCGTCGAATAGCCTGATCTCAATCCAATAGAAAATCTATGGAGCATAGTTAAAACTAATGTAGAAAGGCGAAGACCAACAAATCTTGATGAATTAAGGCGGTTTATGGTAGAAGAATGGGATAGTATTCCGGATTCCATTGTGAGGCGATTATAAAATCTGTGCGTTTTACAGTTTTAAATGAGGTATTTTGAGTCCCAATTCACTGCTCATTATAAAGTTATTGGCAAGATTTTTTGTCCCATACTGTATATACAGTACCTTCATATTAATGGTTTGAGAAAGTTTTACTTTATTGTTTATAAATGCATTGTTTGAATACAGCGAAAAAACTTTGTGCAATACACAACATTTCTGTATCATCGTCTTTACCGCTGCCCTTGTTCCATCTCCTCCATTTCCTTTTTTTCTTGTGTCCTATTTCTCATCTATCCTGTTTATGTCTCTATATCGCTCTCAGTGTCTCTCTCGATCACCTTTTGTTCTTTTACATTGTTACTGTCTCGTTTCTCCCATTCATTATCACTTATACTCCTATCCCTGTCTCGACCTTTGTCTCTTTCTCTTTCTTTCTCCCATTCTCTTTCGCTGTCTCTGTCCCTGTCCCTGTCCCTGTCTCTGTCTCTGTCTCTGTCTCTGTCTCTGTCTCTGTCTCTGTCTCTGTCTCTGTCTCTGCCCCTGTCTCTATCTCTATCTCTATCTCTATCTCTGTCTCTATCTCTGTCTCTGTCCCTGTCTCTGTCCCCATCTCTGTCCCTGTCTCTGTCTCTGTCCCTGTCCCTGTCCCTGTCTCTTTCTCTTTCTCTTTCTCTTTCTCTCTCCCATTCTCTTTCGCTGTCCCTGTCTCTGTCCCTGTCTCTGTATCTGTATCTGTCTCTGTCTCTGTCCCTGTCCCTATATCTGTCCCCATCTCTTTCAAAGTCCCTATCTCCCTCTCTTTCTTTATACCTCTTCCTCTCCCTTTCTCTTTCCTCTTCTCTGTCTCTATCCCCGGATCTGTCTCTTTTTCTATCCCTATCATGATTCCTGTCTCGCTCTCGATCCCTGTCTCTTACATCGCGAGTATCTATTAAAAATTTACGTCGATCTTCGCGTTCTTTTTCTCGAAGTGCAATGCGCTCCTTCCGCTTTCGTTCCTGATATTCTTTATCGAATGCAGAACCTTCTACATAATTGTCGGTATCGATATCAAAAGCGCGGGCAAATTTAGCGTTTTCGCGCGCCTTAGCCTCCGAGATTTGGTGTGTTTGATGTTCTTGTAAACTAGTATAGCGAAATTGTAATTAGTAACGATTTGTCCATGTAAGAGGTTCCGATCTACAAATGAGATCGCATAAATATTATGTCATTCGATTCGATTTACTTACTTTTTCTCCAAGGGCATTTCATTTATCTTTTCGAGTAAGGTTTGACGAAACTGCGCAATTTTCTCTTGCGCTTCTTCTTCCGGAACACTAATCAATAGAATAATAAGATCAGCAACATTGCCGACTTTTATTCAGCCCACATTCTACAAGCCAGCTTTGGCAATACTTACTTCTTCTCCGCTAATTCTTGCTTGTACTTCAAAAGCTGAATCTCAGTCTTCCTTTGTAGTTCGTGCAATAAGATCTCCTTATTCGGAGTCCTATTAGCAAATGATGGAACAGGTGCTTTGCTGTCCTCAGAGCTTTGCTGTCTCGGACGTATGTAAGAAAGATTTCGGACGACATAACCGTTGGTACCCGAACCACGGGGAGTAGTAAGACCAACGTTGCCATACATTATGATGGTTGTCTGAATCGAAAAGGCTGAACTTTCATATATTGCACAAGTCAGGTTATTATTAATTATTAGATCATCTGACGTGAATATTCCTGATTGTACAACCAAATTGCCAAATGATTGGGTACGTACCTGTTTAGAGAGTTAACATCCTTACCCCCGAGATTGGCGCATCATCTTGTGTTGTGAGCCCAAAACACTCTCAATAAGTCAATTAATGTTCGAAAAGTCGGCATTTGGGAATAGGAATGTTTTCACAATGAACCAATTGAAGACAGGCATTGGAATTGCTTTGGGATATAAAAATCAATCGGATACCAAAGTTGGATTTTTCAGACACTTCACAATCAGAGCCAACCAATTTGTCAACGAGACTTAACGTCTTTGGCGAGGAGCCAGAACTAGTACCATCAGTTTATCAAAGATTACTCGGTCTAGAACGTTACTACGAAAGCCCGATACATTCCCTTGCGTCGGTCACAATGGTAACCTAAAAAAAAGTAACACACAAAGAAGGCGTACCCAGATGTTCTGAATTCTTTTTATGACCATTGAATACGCCATTGAATACTTTTATGACAATTTGTCATACCATTACATTGATAAAGGTCGCCCGTCTTTGTTGAATCGTCCAATAAGTACTATGAGTTTAGGGATCCGGGCCCAGAAATTATGTGGTGTAAAGTTACGCCATTACCTGGAGTACCCAATACCAACGGCAATACTCGCGTGTAGCATAACTTTAAAAACAAGATTTATTGAGGGAATAGGATTCGGAGGGGAATGTATGTGCAAACAGTCTCTTGTTTTGCTGCATCTACTTTTTTGGCCCAGATCACGGTCTACTTTATTCGTATACAAACCATACTGAACCTGTCAAGAGCACTATAGTACAAGATGGGCGATTTTACGTTACCCTTCTACTCGTTCATTCGACTTTCCTTTCAGTTTTTTGTTTTCGGAGCTTTGGCATTGGTAAGGGAACGGGAGGGTTGTTGCTCAGGTTATTGAACGAGTAGATTGCTTGATAACAACAACAGTACAAAACGTTGCCGTAACTCTATGATTCCTTTCTCACAGATGTTTGCCCACAACTCCATCGTGTCCGCCTTTTACTTCAAAACGCGCCAACGCAACCTCTCAAACTTCCTTAAGATAATCTTCAATTTCTCGGGATGTCTAAGAAATTGTCTGATTTTTGCATCAACTCTGCTTGGACCAGATGTGACCACGCCTCTCTGCATAGGAGTGGTTGTTCCTACCAATGTTACCCAATTCATGTTTCTGTCATCTTTGACTCTCTTCATGATATGGAGATTACGGCAAATTGAAAGCAAAACTTATGATTCAGCTATTTGCGGCTTTCTATTCTTTGGAAGAATTGTCGTGCAAGTAAGTATCACTTCCCCGTCGCAGTAAAATTGACGCATATTCTGTTAACAGTTTTCTTGGATTTTAGCTTACTCAAGTTGTGATGTCGGTACCAGTGGCGGAAGAATCCCCTGACATACCCGGAGCATATTTTTGTAAGATGCATATAGAGGAAAAGACGACTAGGGCATTGTTTTACACATATCATGTTCTTGATGTCTTAATCGACATTTATGTTACAATACGGCTTGTCTATATTCTTCACAAGGCCAATACTAATGCAAAGCGTGTGGCGGCGGCCAACATGCGCCACTCACCCCCCAAACGTAGTTTATTCACAGCCATCATGTACTGGAATTTCGTGCGCTTGCTTGCTACATTCTTACACTACAGTGTAACCCTTTCTGGAGTCATTACATCCCAAGAGAATCCCTTCAAATACTGGACGTTCCAGCTGTTTGCTCTGATAATATTAAGCTATTCTATTACTGTTGATGCAGAAATTGTAAAGGTTGTTGGAGGAAGACCTGTAAGCTCGAATAAGGGAGGCATCGCAGGCGGTACAGGCAAGAAATCTTACCAAGCTAGCCTGCCGTCTCCACGGGCACCGCCATCTTATAAAAGCCAGGTGGTTGCATCGAACAATAATGACAATAGCCCGCAATCATCATATGCGCAACAACCTGGTTCGCTACCCGTTTACGAAGAAGTGAATGGCCAAACAATGGCATTATCGGTCAAGCGAGCGTCCTTTTTTGAATTGGCTTCAACGAGTCTGGGGTTCCATAGTAACGATTTAGATGAACAGTACAAGGACCGTGATATCGAAAAGGCAGAAGTCAACGACTCTATTGAAATAGTCCAGGATGAGGAGCCTATATCAGGGGAGCGAATTGTTGAGGAATCCGACGTGGACGCAGTAGACACGGATCAAAGATGTAGCAGCACAATCAGCGGTGACACGGCCATTAACGTAACACAAGTTTCTGTTGACGATAAATCGGTTATCCTTGAGCTTTAACATTTCAGTTATTATGATTCATGTAAATTCCGAGTTGTTCAATCGCTGACTGTATATTCAATCTTCATTATTCATTATTAGTATTGAAACGAAGTTTCTCATTCTCATTTAATTTATGTGATAAACTCGATCATTTGTATTTAAATTTGCAATAAACAAACGTTGACTTGTAAAGATTAATATGTAATTTGTTCTGCGGATGGATTATATTTCCTGCAAGCAATGCCCATTTTCAACTCGATCCAAACAGTCCCACAATTCCGGCACTTCCCTCCTATTTTTTGAATGCTCCCACACCAGCTGCGAGTATAGGCCTCGTTTGGATAATAACATGGACCCCTAATTCTTCTGCTTTAGCCACCAGGCGTTGGCAAAACTGATAGTGGCCCCAGCAGAGCATTTTCGTGTTCGACACCTCAAAAGGAGAGATGATAATGGCATCGAATTCGCGAGTGAAAAATGCGACACTCTTGAAGTTCGCTTGCAGGTGTTTGATTTTTCGTCGCATCCGAAAGATTGCCTTATCAAGTCGCAAGGCCTGTTTCTTCTTACATTTCGAACTAGAGGCAGCGAGCTTGTTCTTTATAGAAAGGAGATTGTCAATATGCTTGCATAGGCGAATAATTCGCCCAATGTCGTACTGGCCAATTTTACCTACGCCTTTAGTGGGAGAGTACCATGTGAAGGGTGTACGAACGCCAGGGTCGATGGAATAGAACCATCCGCTTGGGTTTCGCGGAGTTGTTTTTGCGTCTCGTAAACCCATGAAAATTTCCATTCATTAGTTTTGCGAATATATGTACGCTTGCAATCGGACGTTATTCTGTGAGGAACAGGCCACTTATTATTACGCCCACAAATCGCGGGGGTCGGAAAGCATTGACGGATTACGAGATGCACATGAATTATTATTGTCGTAAATCTTTTCGGGATCGAAATGACAAAAACAAACTTCTTTGCTGATTCGTATATTTTGATTGGGGTCCGTATTATTTCATCGACAATCATTTCACCGACAGTACAATTAACTACCAAAAAAGGATAACTTCGAAATAACGTTGGCGAATATTTGCCTCCCTTTTGATTGATATCTTGTCCCTAGCAGTTAATGCTTCATCGATAATGTTTGCAGGCGCTTTGCCATGTGTACAGTACCTTGAAGGAGCATTCCAATACGCGTGACAGTTTGCACGAATTTGCATTCACCCCATATGCATTATCCTTTGGAGTCTCTTGTCCTGAGGACCTCTTTTTGTTTGAACCCCTTTTTTGATGGTGGCTTTGGCGGTGGTGGTGGTGGTGTTAGCATTGAGGGGAGAGATTATGTGTTTACGATTTTCAAATGAGCAATATTGCAATGGTTAAAGAGTTTGGGGATAATGTCTTTAAATATGTTTATGGTTGTCGATATTTGAATGCATGCAATTCGAATTTTTTTGATACGTTCCGTTATATATTAGAGGGTTAAACAAAATTCTATTATTTTACATTAATTCCGATTACAACATCGCAAAATCCATCCTAATTTTCTATTAATTAAAATTATTACAGCCATCCCCACAGAAATCAAACGAACATGATTTTTAAATCCGTATTGTCGTACTTATAAATTATCAGTCAAGTATACACGTAGAACAAGATTATTGTAGACATAAAGAGGTTCAAACAACTGCAAAGACTGTTTATTTAAGAGTTACACGCAAGGAAGAGAATTTGTAAAGAAAGTACAAAGATACATAATTATTGAATCACTTTTTTTTGGGAAAGATATTGCAACGACCGCGAATTTCCGTCATGGTGGCACACTTCAAACGAAACAAGCATCTCGTATGGGCAGATTTCCTCCATGGCCTGGCATTTGCAAAAGCGTAGGAACGGCATCTATAGGTCTCACAGGTACGTAATCATCCTCATTGAAGCTATAGAACGTGTTGAACAAATGTCCTTTGCCGTTGTTTAAGGTTCGGTTGACAAAAATGTCACCATGAAAATCCACGTTTCCAATGTTGTTAAGCACACCGAACATTGGAATTGGATCTTTTTCGTTTGCATAGTGCTCAATGCGACGAACAAGCCTACCAGGATTGACGAATTCTCTAGCTGCATTGGCAAATGTGTACACTTCAAGTTTCTTGAGACGGTCTTGCTTACCCGAACGGCTTAATTCAATGTATAGATTCGTCAGAACCAAACCGGCTATTACACCGCCCTGTGAATGTGCAACCATACGGACGGTCTTGACCTTTTCGTCTTTGAGTGCTGGAATTATTCTGCTCACGGCCCAGCGTACTGATACTGTTTCGATATTAAAGCTTCTCTGGAGGAAAGTTTCAATGACATCCCAGAAAGGGCCATAACTTTTGTTATGAATGCCGGTGACACCCCTACCAAAACGCTTCTCCAAATATTTGCAGTTTTGTTCCAACAATTGTTTATCTATGAGCACACCATTAATGAAAAACCATTTTTCGTCCGGGTGTGCATTTTCTAGCGTGCCAGAAGGGTCGCGAATGGATTCTCTGTCCAAAGCTTTCAACATCATGAGAGGATAAAATACAAAAATAGGGAGTGTGAGGATGGTTGCCACAGTCAGAAATATTATACTACACCAGTTTGGAAGGTATTTAAGATTAAGTTCGCTCGTCGGTTCATTCGGATTTGCCACGGGGTCAAAGCGTATGGCAAAGATGCTGTTGCGAAGGAGGAACTCGACTACAAAGTCACGCAAATGGTCAACAAAGATCCATTTCAAATCCCTGCTGAGAAGTACCCAAGGGTTTGCCATATATGATTGGTAGTGGATGAATTCAGGAAGCGTATATACTAAAGGTTATGTTTAGCGTTCCTTATATACAGACAAATAAACTGTGCTTCTGAGATCGAATCTGGAAACGAATAATGGATAAATAAACATATCGTCTGTTTGTCAAATATAGGAGCAAATAGCTAAAAATGAATATCTCTATTACTATTAATATTCAGCGTGGTTTGCTTTGCCACCCGAATATCCCACGTTTTGTGAAATAGCACGTGTCGCTCTCATCTTTTGGTAAAGAGCTGTCGGAGATAAGACAGTAACATTGGGGATAGAAAAATTGGGGTTGCTGTCTGCAACAAATGTGGCGATTTGTTTATTGACATCAGAACAATGAATACATTGAATAGAATTCACACAGCAGACCGCAGCGACTGCGATACTATATAACAATCTGATACATATAAGCGACAGTACGTACGTACGTATGTAGAACGTTTAATGATTACCACTCCTAATCAACGGAGCAAACTTGCATCTTTTAACAATTGGTCGACTATTATTAGTAATGTCACGTACGTTTGTTACGCTGCACTACGTAATTAGTAGAAAGACTAGATATCACACCTAATCCGAAGATTAAAATCTCATCAATCTCATCAGTTGATAATGAACCAACAAAAGCGAAAAACTCCGCGTACAGAGAATCGCAATAAAATGAAAAAGACAGAAGCATCGCTGAGAAGATTGAACAGTGTGTAATAATTTTTTTTCTATATAGCAGATTCGGATTATGAAGAAAACTCGTTAATAAAAACGTGTATTCTGGGCACAGTATTATAGTATACGTAATTACAGTAACTTTTTGAATTAATTCTTCGTGTCCATTGATTTTGATTATCGGATTATTTGTCACTGTTCTCATTATCCATCATTAATCATGCGAACTCTGCTTTTGTATCAGCAAAACTTGTCGTAGTGAGTGACTATTGCTTTTTATTAGTTGCACAATAAAATAGCTATTTGTTGCAAACAACTACCAATTTTAGTGATTTGATTGTTGAGGCTTAACTAGGTCGACAGTGGAATTAACATGCCCTACGAATACAGAGATGCACAGAATGTTCTTCATAGAAGAAGATATGAATGTATACCCGTAGATGATTACATCGAATTTCCAAATTTGGGAACCCTTTTTCTAACGCATACGTACGTATTAGAAACAATCGACTAAAAATCAATCCATTAAGCATTATAATTACCGATTGTCGCCAAGATTATGTCGCGAGCACAAACTTCCGTTATCTCCAATATTATTTATTCACCCCAACGTTTAAAATTCAAACAGACTTTTAGTCCAAAAAAGTTATGATGTCCGTTGTCTAACGTTTATCATACTGTCTCGTTCAGGGAAGATAAAAATAGCCCGTCTTACCAGAATCTTATAATAGTTACCGCTTTGGGAATGCAATTGTAGCATTATTTTTAGCGCCGCTCAACAGTGGATTCCGTAGGGGAAAAAAGTTTATAACCCGATTTTTCCCCTAAATATGAATTTCAATATTGCGCCATCTCTGTTTACTACTGTCATTCTTTATATTGATGGAAAACCCTTGGATTCTTTTCAACAAAGACCTCTATTGGGTCTTATGGTCTAATTTGCATGACGTAATTTTTGAGTTTGTAATCCGTAACAGCATTCTGGCAATAAGATTCGACCCCGTTACCGACCCCGGTGCACCAACCAGCGAAATTAACCTTTCGTATAGCAAAAACCGCCTTAGTGTATTGCGCCAGCTTCTGGTAACCTTACTCACGCTGCCGATTTTTATAGCATATCCTCTTGTAAGGTTTAAGGCTTTGGAAAAGGAAATAATTCGCAAGCCCTCACCAGGCTTAACGGCCTACCCGGACGAACGCTGGTTTTACATCAATGGTGTGATCACTGATGTCGGATGGCTGGACCAAAATTGTAAATATTTGGAAAAACGGTTTGGTAGAGGAGTTGTAGGAATTCTTAACAGATCGTACGGTGCTTTCTGGGATTTGGTGGAATCCGTCCTCCAGCGAAGCTTTGATATCGAAACCATCTCGGTGCGCTGGGCTGCGTGGAATATTCTCCCATCACTTAGAGATGATAATATAAAGACTGTCAGATTGATTGCTCATTCGCAGGGTGCTATCATAGCACATTTGGCCATAAAAAAGTTATACACCGAACTAAGTTGCACGGGGGAACAGGATTATCTCAAGAAACTTGAAGTATACACATTTGCAAATGCAGCGAGAGACTTTCTAAATCCTGGAAACCTTATTCGTCGTATTGAACATTATGCAAACAGCCAGGATCCAGTTTGCAAAATCGGTGTTCTCGCCCGACTCGACAGTGATCGGTTCCAGGGTAAAGTTTTTATCAACGAAAAGAGAAACAAAGGCAAGGGACATTTTTTCAACTCATTTTATAGTCTTGTCGAAAGTGACTACATACCTGCGAGATCTAGCAGTGACATTCCTACGTTATTGCAAATGCCCGGACACGTGAGCAATTTACCCATACAAATTGACTAATATGCATATTAAACAATATTAAAAATATCTCTTCGTAGGAGGTTTATATGTTAAGTGTTAATGGGTATCCGTTTGACGATTGTATTAAATTCAGTACAGCTATTAAAATATCTTTCACTATCACGCATTCAAGACTAGTTTGCACACAATTGTTATTGGCAAATCAATTTTTGCACAAGAAACCAGTGTACATTCTAACATAAGTTGAATAGAATCAGTATGTTCTTTTGCAAAATCCAAACTTACTACAATGGATTTACGAGAATATTTCGACGGTGACATATGCCAAATTTCGTGGAATCTGTTTTTTATCAAAAAGAATAGCTGCTAAAGCACTTTTACATATGCGTTGCATATACATTAGTATTTTTTCTTTTCTTGTACTACAATATCGCAACATGGCTTTACATCGGTTTTTTTCTTTCTTTTGGGATAGCCCATAATGAGATTCTTGCTACGATGGTCGATAAGGTCGTTGTTTGATTGGCGGATATTAATAGTGTGTATTACCACATTAGTTTTTTAAACAGCTTAAACTGGGCTTTTAGCGAGCGCCTCGTTCTGAATAAAAGTTTCTCGCGATATACCACATTAGTTTGCCAATATTATTAGCGAGAATATGCAAATAGCAATGAATTGACAACGATAAATGTTTCATAAAAACTTTACAAAAAAAGATTTCTTTCAAGCAAGAAATATAAATAAGCACATAGGCTCGTAACGATTTAAAAATAATCATAACAATCGCAGCGATTCATATGGTTAACAGTATACGACATACTATATATAGTGTGTTTCTCACTGACATGGCTAGAATGTAAATTTCAGAATCTATATTGACACAGAATGCACAAAGCTTTTTATTGGCGCAGGTCATAAAAACTTGCATTTTACAATATCACTTGTATGTGTGAATAAGTTTAAGATGTTTTTTTAATGAAAACACTCAACATTACAATTACATTCTAGGACTGGCATCGCAGTATCAAATATTTAAAAACTGTAAGGATAACAGATTATTTGATGTGATTAAGCTGTTTGCGCCAACAATCATATATTCTAGGTTCATGTGATGTCTATTACTCGTGGTACAGATGGCTGGTCACTGTGGCGTAGTAATAATCAATTAAACTTATTATTATCCCCCTCCCCAAAATCCCTTGATTATGTCTTCTTCCATTGATCCTTCGCAGGCTAGCGCCAAACCAGGCGCTGCACCAGCCGCTGCTACAGAGGCTGTGCTTGTCCGCTCTGTTTCTATGCCAGATACGGCGGTGACAGTGGAGGGTCCGGATTTTAACAAAGACTTATCGTTACATGAGTTGCTGGAAAAATACACGAGAGTGGGTTTCCAGGCTACAAGCATCGGAAGGGCTATAAAAGTTATTAATGACATGGTTAGTTTTCGATGATGGACAACGCGCAGAGGATTGAATACTAGTGTTCCGAGAGTCTAGTCTTACATTAATTCCTCTGTTAACAGTACGTCTCTATCCTTTGCTCTTTACAATTATCAATGTGTTACTATCCTTCAAACGATCCTTTTATCTTTCTAATGGAAGATAACCTGGCGTCTTGTCGATGATCCAATCCTACCAGACGAGTCACCTGAATATACTGACCCAGTCACTCGCGCAAACACAA
Source organism: Paraglomus brasilianum (assembly GCA_910592345.1). Taxonomy (NCBI): domain Eukaryota; kingdom Fungi; phylum Glomeromycota; class Glomeromycetes; order Paraglomerales; family Paraglomeraceae; genus Paraglomus; species Paraglomus brasilianum. The sequence goes on from CAJVPI010000033.1 coordinate 73,535, forward strand.
AGTGCAAGATTTTCTTTGGTTACACGTCGAATCTCGTATCCTCTGGCCTACGAGAGGTCATACGATTTCTGGTACAACACTCCATGGTTGATGTGCTGGTAGCCACGGCGGGCGGAGTCGAAGAGGATTTTATCAAGTGTCTGGGAAAGACGTATTTGAGTTCGTTTGAAGAAAAAGGAAGCGACTTGAGGAAGAAAGGCTTGAATAGAATTGGGAATTTAGTGGTGCCAAACGACAACTATTGCGTGTTTGAGGATTGGATGATGCCTATTTTGGATAAGATGCTGAAAGAACAGAAGGAGCAGGTGTGTGGAGAGAGTGGGAGAAGGAATAGTAGGATGGTTTTTGATTTGAGCTGCGGTCAATCTTGATTAATTTGGTGTTACAGGGAATAGTATGGTCTCCTTCAAAAATCATTCACCGTCTGGGAAAAGAGATTGACAATCCAGATTCAATATATTATTGGGCATATAAGGTATGGATTAACGATTAGCTAGCAACTTTGAGCATTCCCTATCGCTTTCTGTTTATTTATTTGGGCATGTTTTTCAGAATAATATACCCGTCTATTGCCCAGCCCTAACAGATGGCTCGTTAGGTGACATGATATACTTCCATACATACAAAAATCCGGGTCTAGTCGTTGATATTGTTGCGGATATAAGATCGCTGAATGACCATGCATTCACTGCGAAAAAGTCTGGGATGATTATTCTAGGGGGTGGAGTGATTAAACATCAGATTTGTAACGCAAACTTGATGGTGTGTTTTACAGCTCAAGCAAACTCTGTTACTGATTTTATCAAAGCTAACGGCTAAGCATTTGGTCATTCTCTTAGAGAAATGGGGCTGATTACGCAGTATATATCAACACTGGCCAAGAGTTTGACGGAAGCGATGCCGGCGCACGACCTGACGAAGCCATCAGTTGGGGGAAAATCAAAATGACTGCTGAACCAGTAAAGGTTAGACTGGAGTGTGAATGTAAATGTTATGTGGGATTTTGTAGTTTCTGACTCTTTTTTCTTCAGGTGTACGCGGATGCTACTATAGTGTTTCCGTTGATCGTTGCAGAGACATTTGCTAAGCACTTCCATGAGAAAAAGAAGGTCTAATGAGGAAGATGATTAGAAATTTGAATGTGTTATGCATACCTTTAAGTATGCATAGGCACTGC
>CAJVPI010000034.1:0-73494 GCA_910592345.1 Paraglomus brasilianum
ACGAGCTAAGCCTGGTAACATCCCCCGGTCGGCGAACACACCTACACGAAAAGATAAATCGCTCTCCCAAAACCCCCATTTAATTCCCGACCGTAACACAAGGAAGAGCCGGTTTTAAAACATCTGGTAAAAGATTCCAGGAAAAAATCTATAAAATAATTAAATAAGTAAATACTATTAATGAACAAATAACACGTAATGAAAATTTGCATAAACTTTACAAAATAAAAAAACCTCTTTAATAGCAGATAACTTATATTATTGATGAACTATGTAAAAATTATCATAAAATAAAACTAACTAACGACATTAGTATATAAACTTTAGTAATAAAAGCTTAAATTTTCTCAAAATAAGTTCGCCATAATTGAAGTATTTTCCGTATTATCGACTTCCATACTGTTTCACGAATCACAAGCTGTGTAACTTTATAACCTTTAATTTTAAAGAGTAAAAGTGTTTTGATTGAGAGAAAAATATTTGCTTCGGCTAAACAAAGGAGATATTATTATTATGCTTATTTAAGCGAACACGAACAGTAATTGGTTGTTGGTGAGGCAGATGTTCATGCCACGTCTTAATTATTAAACTCCAAAATTTTTGACGCCATCAAAAACAAAATACGCTGCTTCGCCAATTTCCAAACAATGAGCGACACCATTACACTCATGTGCCTTGTTCGCGGCGAGGTCTGATCACGCATTCACTGTTAGAATCAATAAATCAGAGTTTGTTGCAGACCTCAGGAAATTGATAAAGGCCGAGAAGCAACGACGATTCGACGGACGGAATTGATCCTGACAACCTTACGCTCTGGAGAGTGTTTATCCCAGTCGAGAACGATGCTATACTTCAAAAACTCGTGCTTGAGAACGCTAATGGTGTCCAGAAACTGTACCCCACAGAGGAAGTAAGTGATGTTTTCTCCGAGACACCGCCCAAAAAACACATTCACATTATCGTCGAACCGCCTGGTAAGTAGCGAAATTGAATTGTGAAACTCGAAGCCCAAGCTAAGCTAATTCTTTCTTTTTTTTTAAAAAAAAAAACAAAAACAAAAAAACCTTAACCTTTATTTGTCTTATCTTCGATTCCAGCACGGCCAACAATTCCGATGTATGAGTACTCAAAGTCTTATCCGTCCCGTCGTAAATCGATTCCCGAGGGCGGCACTATTGATGATGTTAAACGTCAGAAATTGGATAAAAGTTGGTTTCATCTAGCTTTATAATATTGGTCTTTTCCTCTTCCCTTCGTTTTTATTTATTCTGATCTGTCTTATTTCAGACTATCAAGAGACAGTTCAAGCTGATCTTGAAGCAAGTGGACCGTTGAGAGCTGCAAAACCGGCAAAGTTCGCCAAAGAACAGGGAAAAAAACTGAACAATTCTTAATGGCTGCCCTTTTGAGCAAACTGGTCCCCTGGTTGTCCTCTTTCATACTGTTTTTGGCAAATTTCTTCAGGATATGAATAATCAAAATCTATCAATAAGAAGTGAAATCTACAAGTTGGCTGAGGATTTTCTCTAGAATTCTGCTGACTTCTACACTGATGAAGCTGCTCACCTTGAGGCAATTGTAAATTGAGGAACCTCTTAAAATGATATGGGATCACTTTGGTAAATCAACATTTGGCAGGAACAATGCTGCAAGAAATGGTCCCAGAGGATTAGAGACATTTGTTACTGCTGTTGGATTGCCACACGTGGGAGAGCATTCATGTAATGACCATTGCTGAAGTCAAGTAATATATACACTCCCTGGACAAAAGTATCTGATGGGAATTTTTTCGATTTTATGCAAAATCCAGTATAATAATTACACAAACTTTTATATCATTTTGTAGCTTTGCTTTTTGCAAATCTGCATGTGAAGTTTGAAGTGTTTAGCTTTCTTGAACGACGAATTATCAAACAAAAGGCAATTGCAATTAAAATTAATTTCGCCAATCTTTGGCGAAGAGCTGGGGAACGTCACAATATTGAAAATATTGTACCCTCAGGCGGTGGTGGAATAATGGTATGGGGATGTTTTTCAGGAAGGGGTATGGGTCCATTAGTATGAGTGGATGGAAAGATGAATCATCAGGATTATATTAGAATTTTAGATAAACATCTTTTGCCTTTAATTCAAAGTGCTTTTAATGGCAAATGTTATGCCTTTCAAGATGACAATGCTCCTGTGCATACAGCAAAAGGTGTTACCAATTGGATTAGGGAAAAGAAAATTAAAATTTTACCTGATTGGCCATCTCAATCTCCTGACCTTAATCCAATTGAACACCTTTGGAATGAGCTTGAAAGGCGACTAAATAATCGTAAAAAACGCCCAAAAAATGCCACAGAATTAGAGATTGCTCTGAAAGAGGAATGGTCACTAATTCCTCATCAAACATATTCCAATTTGATTAAGAGCATGCCAAGACGGCTTGAGGCATGTATTTTGAATAACGGATGGCCAACTCAGTACTAAAATAAACTAAATGTTTAGAGCCAAAAAAATCGGCGAAATTGATTTTAATCGCAATTGTCTTTTGTTTGATAATTCGTCGTTCAAGAAAGCTAAACACTTCAAACTTCACATGCAGATTTGCAAAAAGCAAAGCTACAAAATGATATAAAAAGTTTGTGTAATTATTATACTGGATTTTGCATAAAATCGAAAAAATTCCCATCGGATACTTTTGTCCAGGGAGTGTATGATATAATACAGTCAACTGCCTTTAATTCGGACACCAACTTTCCGAGGCCATCGTCCGAATTAACGTAGATGGACGAATTATCGACCGCAAATTTTATTGTGAATATCAATGTGGATATTTATCGAAAAAGTTTTCTAAAGATAACTGTTTATACTGCAATTTACGATAATATGAAACTTAAACTTGACTAATTAGTCGACGAACGACCGATAAATCATCTACACGAATATTAATGTTATATCGTTATCCTGTTGTTCAAGAAACGATAAAGACTTTCTTAATGCATCTTCGCCTTCTTTTAACGAAAATTTTATTTCTTCTGTATCGGTATATCTTCTGTATCGGAGTTATCTTTTGTTTCGAGTTCGTTATTATGATTTAGAACATCTTGAATTATATCGTCGTCATTTAACGTTGCGACAGAATTTTCCATATCGTCAACAGCAATAAATTCTACATTTGATATAATGTTAGCATAGGTGTAAATAACAAAATAACCTCAATTGCATCGTTACTTACTATCAGCAGACAACGGATTTGACAAATTTAATTGATTGATTAAATCCTGAATTAATGTTCGTTGGCTGTTTGCCTCTTCTATTTTTTCGCTAGCCTGACTTTGTTCATCATGTATTTGTGTATTGTCATTGTCGATGCAAATAAAGTCAAAAATGTATTCGGGAGACAGTGTAGGAAGGATGCTAGTTTTACGCCAACAATTTTGAATTGTTTCCATAGTGACATTATTCCATGCGCTAGAAACATTGTAAATAGTGTCCTTTATATTATATTTGCCGATATTATTCTGAGAATTACTTTCCATAATATCATCAAATAGTAGTGGTTGATGACCATCATCCTGAATTACTCTATCTCAGTACTGAAATCAAATCGCCGTTCTCCTCTTTAATAGCGGCTGAGCCGTTCTTTGAAAGATTTCAAACTGTGCCAGCAGTTTACTCTTCGGCTCTTCCGCTCCCAGCTCTAGACTACACTCTAAGTCCTCTCTATTAAACTAATATAAATTTGCTAATTATATAAAATAAACCAATTTAATAGAAAGGGCTAACAAAAGATAAGGTCACATGACTATTAAAATTATATAAAAAGATTTACTTTAATACCGGCGAAGTCAAGTGATGATTTGTATATATTACTAATAAATGCAGCCATAACTCAGCCAACCTTTTAATTATTACCATGCCACGCAAGAGAATCTCTGCCAAAAATTTTAATACAGACATAGAGACACCTAAACGTATTAGAACTTCATTAACAGCGAAGCACACTCTGCCATTCAGACTAATGTTTTTAGAAAAAAATCGCAATGACAACATCTGTTGCTCTTACGACGATTACTGCGTGATAAAGAAAAAGAAAAGATAAATCATTTGAAACAAACTCAATTAAATTGGTTTGCAGCAACATCAAATTGAAAATAAAAATAATAATAATAATGAGTTTATCGCACAATTATATGGTTACACGATTTCCTACCCGTGTAACAGTTTTATATACCGGTCTCTCGTTATAACGGCCAGAAACTGCCAAAACACTCGTGCCGGTATAGACAGAGTTGACTGTACCCCGCAACTGCTTCTCTTCATTCACGGTTTCGCCGCTTTCCTCCGCTACCGCACTTTCTTCCGTTTTATGATCTGGGGAATTCTGGCATCAATTCTCTGAAGGTTAGGTTTGGTCTGGATTTTTGCCGCATCTTTTCAGTAAAAGTTTTAAACCGCGTTGTGGTAACAGGTCGGTAGTTGGTCGGAAACCGTATCTAATTGGGAGACCAAAGTTACTTGTCCCTAATAAAGGAACGCATACGATAGAGTGATAGTAAGTATTATATATATCTATAGCAGCGAGTATTCCACGAGCGATAGATATTACCTTGAGTTTATGGTACACTTAATGTTGACATTTGTCCTATCCTAAATAATATTGTAGAGACAAGAAGAAGTTATTACTAATTACTTGTAGCAAGTTACCCCCAAAATAAAAATCCAACCAGACAGTCAACAAGTTTAGTCTATGCAGACTAAAGAGTTGAAAACATGCATCATGCAATCTTATCAACGGCAGTCATTCGATAGAAGGAAGTCAACCGACAACATATAGCAAAGTACTAAAAATGCCCAACTGCCCGCATTGCATAGATGTACGAACAATACAGAGGCTCTGCAAAGCAGAAAAGTAAAGAAAATACCAAGCTTACACTGAAAACTGACCGCACGACTACCGAACAAACTGACGTGAAGGGACTAACAACAACAGTCACTCGATAGGAGGAAGTCAACTGACAACATAGAGCAAAGTACTAACCCTAATCCAACCGCTCGCATCGCATAGATGTACGTACAATACAGAGGCTTTGCAAGCAGAAAAAGTAGAGAAAATACCCGCTCTACATTGCAGACTGACCACACGGCTACAGAACAAGCTGAGGTGAAGGCAATACATTACTCTCCAGAAAGCAGAGCGTTGTATTATGTCATTGCAGAGATATTCTCATTTAATTAATCTAAACCCACCCTAATATCAATTAGCACACACCCACCTTTGGAGAATAGCAGCAGCAAAGGGCGTTCTTCGTCGTGGCAAACCGTCGTATGTGCGTAATATGGAGTAGTAGCAGCAAAAGGCTTGCTTGTTTGTTGTAGTATAGGAGGGGAGGTTGTTGTGAAGCGATACATGCGCTATGGAGAGGAGCGTCAGGGTATATATATGTATAAGTGGACGCGTGTTCGCGTGTTTGCGTGTTAAATGACACTTGATATTGTTGTCGTGCGCGACCTTATAAGAATAAATATTGTCGTGATTTATGCAGTAAGGAGGGTGAGAGTCAGCCACACGATATATTGTCTAATGTAACACATAATTACATCATATCGCGTGTGTTATACTGATACTATTGTTCTTATTTACGGTGACAGTTGCGGTAAAATATTTTCACTGATTAACAAGTCCGACAAGTCACGCGTATGATAATATCAATAACAGAAGCGCCCGTGCGATATGATATATGCAGTATAGCGAGTAGCACTAACAGCATGGGGACTGTTAACCTATGCAGTAAGGAGTGTGAGAGTCTGCGACTGTCAACCAATAGTAAAGCATAAACATATTACCTAGTGTAACATATCATTACATCTGTCACGATTGTTTCCGTAAATAAGAACAATAGTATCATTGTATCCGGAACACATGCAGTAAAATATTTTTCATTGGCTAACAAGTTCGATAAGCCACACGTACAGTGGTCGTCATAAATATCCGGAATTTGATCTCACAAACAAAAATTTTTATTTTCATTATTTTTGTATGCTTAAATTTCGTATATATTTTACCAAATACAGTTACTAACTATGTACAAAATTTCAATAATATATCTTTTTTCCCTCCTGCTCAATTACCTCCGAAACACGATTTTTCATACTATTCGCCAACCTAAGGAAGAGATTATCATCCAGACCCTCCCATTCCTAGCGAATTATTATTTGAAAGTCAATTGTTGAAAGCTTTTTCTTTTTTTCATTAACCGCAAATTTACTTCTTTCTCCACTTTTCCCTTAAGTATTGCCCACAAATTCTCAATTGAGTTTATATTCGGCGAGTAAGTGAGCCAATCAAGAATGTGAATACTATGGCACTCAAACAGGTTAGTTATTGCCCTTGCCTTGTGGATAGGGGAGTCATACGAGACTGGCGATTTGCTCTGGAAATGGGTGAGTTTCAAGAATTTGTTGATATCTTTTAGCATTGAGTTTTCAGTGAACAAAACAAGCTTTACAGAAACTTGCATTTTTCAAAAATAGTTCGATGAGATTTGCAGGACGTTGTACTGATAACCATGTGACATTTACAATCAGAAAATACTCGTCCACCAACAAATTGCTAAATTTCTATTAGTATCCTGGCGATCTTGTCACGAGATTCGTAAAATTTCCATGCATCCCCGAAATCTCGTGGGCACATCTTCACGATACACTAAAATTAGAATCCTCATGGCGATCTCATTACGTGATGCCTGTTAGATAGTGATGATCTTATTCTGATGTCACAGAGAGATTTATAAAAACTACAGGTTTCTGTAAAGATTATCCAAGCTTTCTAACACGTTCTTTATGGAAACAGTCTCTTTCTCATACTCTTCGGCAAGCTCTCCCTGAGAAGGTTTGGGTTTACTAGAGAGTTTAACACACACATCCTTTTTTGTGCAAAAGTCAAGCGTGTTCTCAAACGTTTTGTTGGACATTGGGTGTTTTCGCTGGTAGTTCGTTTATTGAGTTTAGTATTAGACGAATAATATTATAATACTCGAAATTCGTGCAGTTTTTGATTGGATGTCACACAACAATATCGGTATAAAAAATATATTGCTACAATAGTTGGTACATCGTATACGTATCGTTATACGTAATAACGAGGTTTTAATATTAAAAATCGGTATAGCCAGGTGAAATTAAATAAGAATGTTTTGGTAATGACAAATGTCATCGTTAGATCCAGTTATCGTTATATACAGATATCGTTATATCCAGTCTTGACTACAAAATATCGATCATATTATTTTCAGAGCATAATAATAAGGAACTACCCGTTTTATAACTGAAAAATGAGAACACACCGATCGTAGCGGAAAAGCGCATTGCTTAAATATTTTCTGAATTGCCGCTTTCGTCTATTTTTAACTACGTGTACTACTGTCACTCTTGCCCATATTAATCTACAATTAATACGACTGCCTGCATACTGTTACACTTGCTTAATATAAGGCCCATGCTTGAAACACAAAGAGTGTACAATTAGAAAATATGTAGTCACATGAACCAAAATACGACTTTAAAAATTTGGCAGTAATAAAGCTTTGTGAATGATATATGCTATACAATGTCTAATATCTAAGAATTGACCAGACAGCATTGTGGAATATAAGGTTTTGTGGAACGGTAAAGGATTGTAACATAAAATTCAGTGATAGAAACATTCGAGTTGCAAAACTCTTGAACTACGTAACTCAACTGTTAAAGTTTATGCAAGAAATTATTTTTCTAATGCCTTTTATGGGATATTTTTATTCAACCTCACCGTGGTTCACGCCATATGTCAGTTGAAAAATATAATGCTTATGTTTAATGTTATACTCTAATACATTCTTTTTTTGTCTTTTTTTCCAACTAGTTCCAAAATGATTATCAACGTTTTACGTAAGCAAAAAAAATTTTTCCCTTCGATTAAAATAGAAAGTTTCGGTGTAATTCCTTAAACACAATGCCTCAGCCAACACAGTTTGTAACACGATTATGATTAGATGAGGATTAGGTGATACAATGCATTTGATCTTAATTGCTTTGAACACGGATCTTCCAGCAGGATAAGTCGCACATCATTAGATTTTCCAGTATGAATAAACCGTTTCGAAAAACACTTTACATACTCGCTTAATTTCTGCGCATTATAAAACTGTTACAAGCAATGATCGCAAATAATAAATATTTAGGAGGCTAGTATTAAAATAATCGCGTTTGCATAGTTTGTTTTTGTCTCTCCCAAGCGCATACAAGAGTCTAATGTTTATTTTTACAAGTGTATCATAAACAAACTCAATAATGAATCCGTTTTAACACAAGTGCCAAGCATTTTGCCCGTTATAAATAGATCCCAACTAACTTCAAATTGGCAATTAACAAACAAAATGAGTACACGCCAAAACAGAGTAAATCACTCTCGGACAAACTCAATTTCCTCACAAGTTTCTAATGATAATAACTTTACCACTCAACGCAAAACCGCCCTCAAGCTATTTGATGACGCCAACATATCTTCGTCGCATATTAGAATCTGCATTGTAGCGAGCGCCGGTTTCTTCACCGACGGATATAATCTGCATGCAATCAGCTTCGTGTTGTCGATGTTGGTCTATGCTTACGGTGACGATACGATTACCGAGTCTGCGAACTTTATATTGAGATCTTCTACTCGGTTTGGCTCTATATTGGGCCACTTACTATTCGGATACATGGCCGACAAGTATGGACGGAAAAAGGTAAGAGTAAATTATGGTTGAAGAGTCGAATTCTATGTAAATCCTAATTCATGTTTTGATTTACAGATGTTTGGCATAGAGTTGATAATCGTGGTGATCGGCACGCTGTTTTCTGCTATCGCTGGTCAGGGTCCTGCCGTATCATTTGTGGGCAGTTTTGCCTTTTGTCGAGTAATTCTCGGTATAGGAATTGGCGGGGATTACCCAATTAGTGCACGTATGTATCATTTCTTTACATTAAAAGCAACATTTCAACGCACGATTTGATTTATTCGCCACAGTTATCATCTCTGAACTTGCGCCTAGAAAAATCAGGGGAAGAATGTTGGCAGCAGGGTTTGCCATTTTTGCCTTGGGGTTGCTTTCGGCTGGTATTGTATCTATTATCGCTCTTGCTGCATTCCACAATTCTATCATCCAAGATTCACGAAATCTTGATTATGTATGGAGAATTATTATCGGACTTGGCGCCATACCTGCGATAATCGCGCTGTTCTTCAGGTTGTCGATTCCCGAAACACCTCGCTATCTAATCGACGTTGAAGGAGAAATCGATTGGACTAACAATATCGAACCGTTGCAGATTGGAAACTATGAATCCCAAAGAAGACCCACCCCTCTGACGCAAAGCACAAGTACACCAAACCATTTACTCGACATGTACCAATATTTTCGTTCATGGAAAAACGGAAAATATTTGCTCGCGACGTCTATCATCTGGTTTTGTGTCAACATTAACTCGACTGGATATCGGGCTGATGTTCTTTTTGATGGTATTATCCTTAATGAGGGCAACCCCTATAATATCATCTTGGAACAGAATGTGAACTATACGATTCGCATTCTTCTTGGCTATGTTCCCGGTGCTTTACTTACCGTGTACCTAATAGACAAATGAGGCAGAAAACCCATTCTATACACTGGGTTTGCGGCATGTGCGTTTTTATTCGTCCTTTTGGGATTCCTGATGCGGTTTGTGCACACAGATGAACTGCATCGAAAGGACCGTTTATACTATTCAGTTTCTACCATTACTATCGTAAGCATTCGTTTTATTATTGACGGTTTATTATTTTTCTCGACGCTAATCGTAAGACAACTTTATTTTTTAAAACATTACTAGTTCTTTTTAACGTTCGGTCCGCAAGCGGTGGCCTTCGTCGTGCCCGCCGAACTATTTCCAACACGCTATCGTTCAACTGCTTATGGTATAAGCGCAGCGTTTGGAAAAGTTGGTTTTATAATTTCTTACCTGACATTTGAATGGAAACAAAACGTACGTTCGGTTGAAAATTTTCTCGTTGCCTCTATAATGTATGCCATCTTTATGGTAATTGGAGCGGCATGTACAACTCTTTTACCTGAGACCAATAATGAGCCGTTGGAGAAAATTGCCGACGACGGTGAATTTGTCTCTTCCAATGCTAGACACCATAATTCCGTGAATGTGTAAAGTAAATAGCAGACTTTACAACACCAACTACCATTGATATAGTAGAATTAGAAAATAGTACAGTTACGGACTTGTTATATATGTTGTAGTTATTGTTAAATAAACTCATCGTTCATTATTTGAAATATGTAAAATTGGCAGTTGAATTTTCTGTAAGGCTTATGTGGTACTCACTTTTGAAACCAATGCTTACAGGCAACTTATTACTGTGTATTATATAATGGTCAAATCATATATTGTGGAGGTTATGTTAACCTGCTTTATAAGCTTATTAAACATGGGCTCTTTTTTCCGAGTCAAAGTTAATCCATGAGCTAACAGTCATCCCATGTATGTAATAAAGGTGGTAAAGTTCATTGACTTTCATCAATTAAATAAAAGCCTGTAATTTTCATGGGTAACTAAAGCCATTTGGTTTGAACATACAAATGCAAAATTATAATATTTTATTGTCATCTCCTTTTATAATCTTACCTACTTACTATTGCTTGCGTCTTCTTCCCTAAAAATTATCAGTTTATTAATAATACCGGTAACTGTTAAGAAGAAATCTGCAGAACAATGCGTCAAAGCTCTGCCACAAACTCTTGCGTACACGTTAACGAACATGATTATTTTAAGTCAGTTATTAATAGTAGATGTAATCAACTTTATTTTGTAATTAACCACCTCGCCGAGCGTCCATCATTCAATTTGTATACTGTACGTGTACTATTATACTGTATATCTGTACGAAACAATAACCCTATTGATCTTTCACAGATCATCATTCCCAACACTTGGGTGAGCGGTTCTATCTAAACAAGGGTCCAACCTCTTGCTAAATTAGCAATATAATTTACGACAGCATTTGGATCGAAGAAATTTAGTTCAGATAAATTAACTCGGGCGATTCTTTGATTTCGTTTTTTGAACGATCAGATTACCTACTTTTGACTTGACCTGCTAAGTGAGGAATGTAAGCTTAATCCGATTCATACAATGACGATGCTTATCATATAGTATAAGCAGACACTTGTCGGAACACAATGGAGAAAATGTATTAATGATGGTTGAAAAAAAACATTTTATATTTCAATAGAATGTAGAATATGCAAGCCATAGTTCTTTGTATGTGCCGGCGAGACATTCTCATCAAGTGAGGGAACGAGAATCATTTTTCGAAAGCTTCAAACCAGCAGACGACGACTAAAGTGTAATTACTCCTTTGCACTTTACATAGAAATATTCTTGAGACATAATAAATGTAAATCTGTATATTGACGATCAAACCGTATTCGCTGGTTTTGTGAAAAGCTTGGCACACGAAATATTATATTCAATAAATTCTCGTATGCTCAAATAGTACTAATTTTATATAACTAAGCCTCATTACATTCGACTGACATGGCAAACGGAATACCTATTACTCTTCTGTTGAGTTTATAAAAAGTAACGCACTTTGTGTAAGCAATTAATTTATGCAGGTTCGTGAAATGTGACAGGTTTATCAAACAATCGTAACTTCATAATGGTTCCATACACTTTCAGTGTGCCAGTACCATGTGTTATTTCAACCGATCCATATCCAACTCGCATCACACAAAACTGTAATGTCGCACTCACAAAGATTAAATATTAAGGTTCTTAATCTATTATTTCAACAATCAAATGAACAATCGACAAAACAAATGACACCCCGCAGATTTTGTTGACCAATCAAAAATCTGCACGAGCGGGATGAAGAAACCAGATAAATGTTCTTTGTTGATACTTTGTTTACAAGCAAAAAGTCGAGAAAAGTGATAGAGAATATACATATATGACGGCATTGTTTATTGTGTAACAAGATATTTAAACAATAGTTCGTTTTGGTTTTTTGTCTCGGTGAGTTTTTGTGGAATATGCTATCAGACGTTCAGGCAAGACACTTTCTATATTTGCTATTAGCCCTTTTTTTTTTTTTTTTTTTTCTTCACAGGCCCATTCCATTGTCAAGCTCCTTTCTCCCTTTTTTTGTTTGTATTGTAACATATCTAAATGCATCATCCTCTGATGCTTCTAATTACGTACAGTAAGTATACCATTCTATTCTATAATGTTACCATTCTTTCCCGCCATTTTCACCTCTGCTTCTGCCTAACGTTTCAAAGTGTCTCTTTAATTGTTCCATCAGCTCTTTATTGTTCGGTGACCAGTGTTTTCTGTAACATCTGGAGCAACAGTAACATTTGATCTCGTTCTCGCATTCATCATTGGACTGCGTTGATCCTCTGACATGGGTTTTCACTTTGTCATTCCCATTGCGACGGTTGCATTTATTCTCAACGCAATTGCTGTGCTTGTTATCGTTCCTGTTCTGACCAACATTCTCTCTTGCTCTCTTTTCTGTAAAAGGATTCCGGCACGCTTCACACACCGATCCACTGCAAACAGGACACCAATGTTTTACTCTCAATCTAAAGCTTTTTTTGGGCAGTGACGATGTAGTTCGATAATCTAACGTAATCGGATTCCAAGTCAATGTCTTGATTATGGGCGGTTGTATGTTCTGTGTACACACTGCCAATTTCCTATAATCGTTTGATGTCTTGGTTATTATTACATCTATACGACGGCAACGTGGCTTGGAGGGCAGCGGAGATACCGGACTATGATGTTCAGCGAAATGAATTTGACGAAGTAATAATTGCAGGGAATAAGGAGGTGTTATGCGACTTGTGTATAATGGCAAAGGGCGAGGGGGCAAAGGGCGAGGGGGCCGAGGGCGTATATCTTCGTTCCATACGTCTATAGTGAAATTCGTCTCTATTATATTATGTTTGAGCCACTCCCCTTTCTTCTCATTTTCTTTTCTGTTTGCTTTCTCTTGTACATTCATCACATCTTGGATATGTCGTTTCCAGCGTTCGAAATGACGTTCTGTCTGTGTTTGTTGGTTCTTGCATTGGCTGTTCTTGGAGTTGCATTTCGTACACTGTTTAGGTGTGTGAAAGCGGTTCTCATTGAGCATGGTTGTTAGTCACTAGTGGAGGGAAGTAAAACATAGAAACAATGAGTGTGGTTTATTGCATTCGTCTGCTTTTTATAAGCAGCGGTTATTGTCTGTGCTGATACTCGCGTGGAAGACCATTTATCTAAAAAAACACGTGAGGATTTGCACACAATATGCCCTGATTGTGAATGACTCATGACATAATGACATAGGAGAAGTGTCACCGAGTGGGGTAGAATTTTGGAGTTAACCTTGATTAGATAATCTTCAATGAACGTGTTTATCTTATTCTAAACCTATCACGACATAACAATAAATGGGTGCCTTTGTAAAGTATTTCTGGTCATTCTCATTAACAATGTTCGTTTGTCTCATGTATTATTTCTTTCCTTATACAAACCCGTATAGCAAATTCTCTTTCTAATACTTAACACATTTGGATCACCTGTATTGTTATATTGAACGAATCAAATCAAGTTTGATGACAAAGAGAACAAAGAAACGCAGCCAATAATGGAGTGCTTGTTTACAATCACGCAAACAGCTCGCTTGTTGTATTTTTACATAATGTAGAGGATTATCAATCTATCCATCTTGCTATTATAATATTAGCACATTTAAAATGGTTATCGCCCATACATTAACATTGGCTGGTAATCAGATCATTAACAGAATATAATTCTATTCAATCGAATAAACAGCCCTGATTTCCATGTCTTCTTTGCTCATCCATTCTTCATATGCATCAGTCACCACTAATAATAATTTTGATTGCCTCTAATATAGCTTAAACATTCATCCTTCACACCGTTGCTTTGATAATCTATTGTATACTTATCAGGGAGACTCTGTAATAATAAACCAAGAACATCATCCAGATCCATCGTGTCTGCCGCAAATCATAAACAATGTTCGCCGAAGTTGCTCCAACTCTCTAGTAATCAATGTGATAACCTCTCTTTTGCTGGTATCACCCGTATATTGTTTCTTTGCGTCACACGCTATTCGGACTAATTTTCCGAGAATATTAATTGTGCCTGTTAGTGTTAGTGCCTGTTTATATAAAAATCAAAGAACATGATCTTTTGTTGCAAATACCGTTTCAAGACAATTTGTCTTTCAAGGTAATATTATACGTGGTAATATTTCGAGTAATCAAAGTAGCGCTCGCAGATGGCTTTGTCGAGAATCATCATTGTCTCTGTACAATAGCACAATATTTCCAGTCATCTCAGTTTCACAGTCTCTATCTATTATTTCTCTAAATTATTAAACTTGCTACAATGTCAACAAGGCTCTATCTTCCGGACCTTTGTTATTTCTTGCAATGCGAGGTCTCGAGTTTATTTAGACAGTTGCCTCTACACTCAATGTCGACTGATAATTTAGTTTTTAATATATAACTTTCCGATCACCGCTCAACCAGCCCATATTAAATAGTCGCTCCTTGCATTGTATGTCGTTTCAATCGTCGATATAAATTGTGTCTGAATTTGGCACATGAAATTTTCAGCCATCGAAACCTTCGGGAGGAATTATCCCAACTCATTGCGTGAAGCAAAATGTGGTGTTGAAAAAGTTAAGCTAAGCTCGGACATTTACGCCAAAATTTTCTCCACGTTCGGGCTGTTAATAGCTTTTTATTCTCTAAGGACCATAACTGAAGATAAAGAAGGCATGTAGGTTCAAAAAGAGGTAAAGATGAGCAAATATTAAAAGTTGATGTAATGAATTAATAACATATTTCCCGGACTAAGTATCCTTCTCATTTGGCATACCATTTTGAAGCTCATGGAATGCAAGTACCATATTGCTGTATTGTGTTTTATTAAGGAACTTATTAAACATGCTTATTATTTCACATCACTAATCCATTAATCCTCGCCTTTAATATATCTAATATCAACTAGTTCTCTGTTCCGTTCTCTTGAACAACAATATTTGAATTTCTGCGTTTTTTACCAAACCAGTAACTGTTAAGTAAGGTATTGACTGGAGTTATAGAAACCGTCATACCTTAAAAAGTAAAAATTTGCTACGTATTTAATAATGGTTAAAACAGATCACTATGTCAAAATTTCTAGTCCATCAAGAATAACTGCCATATCAACATTCTGGTTTTTCAGGAGCGCTTTTCATTGCGATGATAAGATGAACACAGAACGAATCCAGAGAGTGTGAAATGTTGGTCTCATTTCGACAGTTGCATTAAATTAGACTTTGTACAGTATGCGAACGTCACCTGGAAAAATATAGCAGGTTTGTTTTTGAGTTAAAAATACACTCAGAGGTACTGACATCGTTGAATATGTAACAATGATCTGATTTACAGTGCGTAACAATTTTTTTTCTGCTTTGTAAAACGCGCGCGCGCACAACCTTTCCATTTACGTCTTGAAAAAATAAATAAACATTTGATTTGTGCTTTTTGTTTATAACACATGTACAGTCAAACCTCTTTATACCGACACGAGTGGCACCGGCCATTTTTATCGGTATAACCAGTTTATCGGTATAATCAGAGGCCTCTTTGTAACAGTACAATCTAATAGGACTATTCAGGTAAACGAAATCCCATCGGTATAAACCAATCATCGGTATAAAGGATATTGGTATAAAGAAATTAGACTGTAATTCTCTCTTTCTAATTTCCCGTTCAAAAAATGACTTCCGCTCAAGAAACACGACGTCAAACTATATTATTCTTTTGGAATATGGTGTAACTAATTGAAGACAATATACAATTTAAAAAGCTCAAAAAAACAGAAAGTGTAGCTCATGCAAAGGAAAATGGTCGGCCAAAGAAGATCACTGGTAAAGCGTCGAAAGCATTAGGACAGGTCTCAACTAGAACTTTGGCAATCATGTTAACTAAAAAAGACGTTAATGTCTCTCATGTGACTTTTTAATGTTAATCAGATGCTTGGAGGTTCCAGCAGGACACAAGTAGAGTTGCCATTCCTGATTTAAACCCAATAGATAATGTTGAGAGAAGGATGCCAAAAAATTGTAAGGAGTTAAAGCAATTTATGGTAGAGGAATGGCAAAATATGTAAAGAAGACTTCCGCAGTCATGATCGTAGCTTAGCGCAACACAGAATTAAAATTAGTAATACAGCATTTCGAAAATTCTGCGACGGCGCGCCGTGTTGCATTTTCTGCGACAGCACAAACGCTTTGGTTAATTTATATTTAAATTAATTGTTCTTCATAGGAATAGTAGTCTAAAAGCGTTTCACTTTTTCTGCGACGCTAAAAGATATACAAGTAGCTCATCTTCCATCGTCAAATTCTCATGTTTGTTGTGTTGTAAATGTTGTTTAACAACATTGTTGAATAAATCATAAATACTACTGATCTTATGGTATTCTCCCGAAATCCTTTATATCAAATAACGATTTTTATTCTTCATCGTCGAAATAATTGATTATTAGACCGGACACTCCAATAAACGGCTCACTTAAGAAAAATAGCATTGATTTGATCAAGCTATAAAGCTGTCCGCGGATCAATTACGTGAATAACGGAACGAGAGTTCACAATTAATTATCAAGACAATTATTGTTTAATTAGTAATAAGGGATACCGACTAGTCGAAAAACAAATCGAAGATAAATAGTTTTATTCCCCTTCGATTCTTTAATTGTTATTCTATTAAAGGTACCCTTATTTGTATTCACGAGTGTTTGAAACTCGGATAGGCGCGCATAGTTAAATTTGTAGTTGTAGGCTTAATTCGGTCTTAATTCAGACAACTATCGTAGTAAGGGCGATAGTACGAGCTAAGCCTGGTAACATCCCCGGTCGGCGAACACACCAACGCGAAAGATAAATCGCTCTCCCACAACCCCATTTAATTCCCGACCATAACACTTGGATAACGCATTCGATTATATTTATAAACGTGTAAATAATTATTTATATGGACTGCGCTTATTAATATTTTGTATTATTAATATTTTGTAATATTCCACATAAATCACAACCCCAGAACTTCTGCGGTAATCTATAACAAAAACTGACTACTATTTCACTTGAATGTAACAAAAGATGTGAAGAAATTACAAGTTATGAGTAATAACGAAAATTTACTTAACGTTCATTGTGAGGAGTTAAGTGATTGAGAAATAATCAATGTCGCCATTAATCTATATACTGTACATGGCATGAACAACGAAAGAGAGAAGGGAGGGGTTTCTAATAACAAGAAATAGTAAATCAAATGATATGAAAGAAATTTTGGAAATAAGAAAACGTCCAGTAAATGGACATCATTAACATGGAAAGAATAAATAATAAATATTTAACTGTGCTGGTCTCTATTACTACTTCTTTCATTTATAATAAGCACACCTTCCACTTTGATTAATTAAAGCACATCGTCTCACCAACATTTTACAGTCACGCTCAAACGATCGAGTCGAAACTCAATTATATCACTCTTTTTTTCTATTAATGCAACTGTTTTTTAATTGTCTTTGTTACTTATTAAGTGTGAAGCGATTGATCTTTCTTCTCTCGTCGTTTGAAGAATACCTCGGGACTAGTGCAAGCACCAAGTGCTCTGCGCATGTGATTGTTCAAATACGTCAGGCCGACTTGGTAGGACGCGTTCATCCATCCAAAACCTTCTCGCGGAACGAACTTGAAGTCAGTTCCCACATTACCATATTCGACTTTCAGCAAGTGACCGAGTGAGACAACGTCGTACTTTTCTGGCACGATGCCATTGAAGTCAACAAAGGACTTTGTAATAGTGTACAGCCATCGGTAGGCTAGCCTTCGAGCATCATTGTCGTAGCCGTAGTTCTCCAAACCACGCCATATCATTATTTGATGAGGTGCCCAGCCAAATGGATAGTCCCACTGACGATTGGGGCGATCAAGCGAGATTGTGCCGCGTGATTCTTCGGTGCCACTGACCATCCCTCCAAGAACTTCAAACTTTTGAAGAGAAGTTTTACTGTAAAAACATATAATATTAACAAATTGTACATAACAGGTACAAAACCGTTTGGGTTTTCATAAATCGATAGAAGGATATACTTACACTAGTTTCTCGGCCTGGTCTTCACTCGCGCAATTGGCCCACAAAGCCCAGAACGCTGTGACTGATTCATATACCGATTGCTCCTTTCGGGCAATGTCGTAATCATAATACAAGCCCTTTTCCTCATTCCACAGATACTTGTCTATGGCTTGCTTCCTCTTGGAAGCATATGAGAACCACAGAGCGCTAGTCATCGCAGTCCCGTCTTGCAACTCAAACTCATCACCAAAAACATCCCTTATCGTTGTGCCAATGTCCATCTCGTACTTGTACAGCAACGCATTTAGGTCTATTGTGAGCAGATTGGCGCACCGTTTTTCGAACCGATAAGTGGTATCGTGGCCGGATTCCCTGACTGCGCGGTCATGGAGAAAATAGTCGTCAAGTTGCGGTTCGCTAATTTCACCGCTCTGATATCGAAGTGAATATTCTTCGATAGTCAACCCACATTTTGTTGCATACGGCAAGATGACGTGATCGAAATGGCTAGCTTCCGTCTCTGGGGGAATACCAATACCGGTTGGATGATATCTGCTCAAACCAGTATGACTGTCATAACGCGGAGAAACCATCCAGACAGTTTGATATTCTTTAATGGCAGCGCGAAAAACACCAGCTAACCACAACTTCTTCTCTTCTTCCTCAGGAAGACGCTCGTACACTTTCAAAGCCATATCGGTTAAAAACGGAGGCTGAGATCGAGTGAGAAAGTAACTCCTGTTGGCGTTAAGTATCTTGCCATAATGGTTAATTTCGTAGACGAAATTGTCTACCATCGACTTTGCTATTTCAATCTTTCCGTCCACAGCTAGACCAAGGGTTTCAAAATATGAATCCCATCCATACATTTCATTGAATCTCCCCCCATGCACAACGAAGGGAGCGCCTTCGAATGTAGTATTTCCCTTATCATCCGTAATCTTACGCATCGCAAGAGAAAGGATACCAGGTTTGTCGTTGATGCTTTTCACATATTCTGGAGTTATCTCCATCGGTAACATCTGGACGTCCAGGTTTAAATGTCTTTTTGTTTCGGCGACGTTTTTGTAGTACTCAAAAACTTCATCTTCGCCGAAAGGTATATAAATCCTTGGGCTATGGTCAGCTGTCCTGTTTTTAGGATCAATACATATCACCTCCAGCCCCTCCCCATCTATTCGCCTAGTTAGTCCATCCCAGAAATGGTATTTGATCATTCTCGAAAGTCTATCTACTGGGTTGTCATTTAACCGAGCTTCGTGGAGAACGATGTGTTTACGTCCGTGATCTCGTGCCAACTCCAGTTCCTGAAGCAGATTGGATAGCATGTAAGTACCTCTGATTTCAAACTTGTGATAGCCTCCAGAATCTGCAGTGCCCAGTGTGAGTGTCTTGGGACCCCGATCATGGATTGTGATCTGAGAGTCACCGTCAGTGTCCTCTTGCTCAAGAATTCGACGCTTCGTTTCTTCGACATCGATCAAAAATTTTCTCGGTCTGTTTGTTTTCTCGTCTGTAGTCAATAAATGTAACGAGTATACTGTTAGTAAGGTATTCCGTTGACAATACAACGATCGACGTTCAATAAAAAATGATCGTTACCATGAGACCCTCTTCTTTTCCGTTGAGCTTGAGCTCTTTCTTCTCTGGACTTTTCCGTTAGCCTTCCAGTCTAAAGCAGAGTAAATTATTAGATATAGTAATAATACTTATACGGCGATAATCCATATCAATGTTGTCTATAAAATATAGATCATACATCATCTTGTATAATTAAATACTTACAGCGAAGCTTCTGATTCTGATTGCATTCTCAATGGTGAGACCGTTATAACCATTCCGATAGTAAATATTAGCGGGAGCAAGGATCTCAGTCTCCATGACCTTGGAATATGGACAGATAGTGGGGGGCTGGGGGCTGACGTTCTGCTTATGGATGTATTTATATTGAGCCAAGACTAGTTAGTTGGCGTGGGGGGGGATGTGCGTGGGCGTCAAAAACAGGGCTAAATCGAAATAACAGTAGACGCCAAAGATGTGCCTAATATTTTTAGTGAGACAAATACCCAATTAGTATATTGGTAATATAAATAAATTTTTATAGTAAAAATTCGAATTGATGGGGGGAAGGAGGGAAAAGGAAAGGAAAGGAAGAATATGTATGTTTATATATTAACAGAGGGCAGATTGTGAGTGGCTAGTATTTTTATTAATGCAATATATTACGAACGGCACATTACGCTACGTTATACAGAGTTGATAATGTACTAACACATTGATCCAACCAAGTATATACAACCAACCAAGATGAGATGAGGGGAATGGGTGGAGAATCAAGCGGATCATAAGCACTGTTCCGATGATGTTGTTTGCGTGAGGATATTACAAAACGCATCGATGTTACGGCACGAGAACAAACTGATCTAAAATATGCGACATTAATTGAGTAGAGAGTTCTTGATTTGTACTATGGATACTATTATTAATTTATCCATTACATGAACTGTTGTGTAAGTGTATCAAGTTTGCTAAGGACTTGATGTTCGTTCCAAGCGATGTCACGTTTGTCGCACATATATATATCACAAAGATAATGACCAATAATAAAAGCACATGTCTGAGTCATATTGCGCTTCTGTTGTCCGATTATTATTATTTATCCTTCTGACGGCCACTCGTGATCTCACCAATGATGCCATCCTTCTAAATCAAGTATCAACGGCCATACACAGAGTCTTTGTTATTATATCGTAGCACGATTCACTATCACAACATGTAATAGGATCTGATTAGAATAAAGCTGGATGTTAATATGCCATCTAGTATTCGTAAATTCATATAACATATCGTATGTATATATACATATAGTGTGCATATAGTATTTATTACACAGAAAAACTCATCGAAGCATCTTCTCTATTTGCATGCAGTGCCCGTTGCCATGTTTGTCTATGAATTCCATGTCTTGTAACTATTTACACACTGTTTACGCTCTATCGCGAATTCTTTGCTTAGTCATGATCCACATTCTTTTAGACAAACAAATAAATGGTTATTACAAGTCTATAAATGTACACCTATATTCGACATCTATATTGTAACATTGTAACACATACATTTGATTATTTATCTACAATCTTATCATGAATGTCGTGTCGACATGTATAATTCTGATTCGTGTTCCCCCAACAATGGATAAACTGTTGCACAAAGTAAAAAACAAGATAGCTGTGGGAATATGATGAATAATCACCTTGTTCTGCTGATTGTCAAAATGGAAATTTTAATGTAAATAAAGTGTCTGAATGCTATTTGTCGAGAATTAATAATATTAATATTCTTACTCGGCATCAACAAAAGAATGCCCCACTACATGAATACTGTGATCAATCATAACACCGACAATAATAATTACTCACTAATCAAACCGATATTTGGTTACCTGGGGAGAAAACTTAACTGGGTAAGGCAGTTCCGATATAGAACAGAGTTCTATTGTCGTTAACTACCACTTGACCTGAGACTATGCAAACGTAGCTAATTGAGTTGCGTAGTAATAGTAACAGAAGAACAATGGCGAGTATGTACACCAGTGTATCAACAAAGTAACCTCTATCAAAATCTTTTGCAAAGATCGATGTTTTCGTTGCTATTGCTAATGATGTGCGACATCGCACTGTATAGTGTACAAAGTAAATTTGGTATCGATTTCCTGATCGACGACTACTATGAAGACCATTTTTATATTAATATGTAACGCCACAAAAGTGAGATATTATTGTAATTGCTTTTTGAGCTCGAGTTGTTCGGTTTTTTTCACGGAGTCATGTCTACGTCGAGGAAGGCGCATCATTTCGTCATATGCAGATTAACCTGACACTAACGCATGATTACGCTTAGCAGTGCATATACTCGCTAACAGTTGCGAGTTAGATGTCTACAAATCCCCCCAATATGTGTACCCTCGGCATGATACCCAAGGACAATATAAATATTAAATATCATATCCGTGTCAGAATTCTTGTTATAACCTCTAAACAAGATTCTTCTCGGCGCTTTGTTCGGTAAAGTTACTTTCATTTAGACTTGTGTTTTGTTTCAGAGGTTTAATGATGATCGCCGAAGGGTTTGTTAATCTAATATTGTGTTGTGGTATCTCCTACACTCTCATCGTAATGATACAGCATGTTACAAGCGTTTTGCAAAATTAATATTTATCCGTCATTGCTCTGAGTCATATTAATATGTAACATACAGCATAGTATTTATTGGTCACATGAATTTTCCTTAGAATTCTAAACAACTTTATTTATGCAACAACAGTATTAACAACGCATGACAAACTTTATATCATATCAATAAACTCGTCTAGTTATGAACTCTTTGAATTTTAGATCAATATTCGTGGGATTTCCTTTATTTTTAATTACAGCACTGACTCTACGTGGCATGCTATTTACCAATTTCTCTAAATCGCTGGTGGGAATTTTTAACCACTCCGCCTTTAGCATATCACTCAATTTTTTGGATGAGGTTTATGCTTATGTATCTGTTGACTCAGAAAATCCCATAGATGCCCAATTGGATTAAGATCTGGGCTTTGTGCAGGTCATAGAAGAGAGGCTATCAAATTTTCCTTTTTCCATTCGACTACGTATGCAATATGAGACTCTGTACAAAGCTTAACAAATGCTCTCTACCAGCATTTTATATGTGTTTGCTGTAATTGATTCATCAACAATTACTAAAGGGCCAAGTCTCTTTTTCGTAAAACAACCCCAAACCATAATGCCTTTGTTACCACTTTTTACGGTAGGAAACATGCAGTCCACATCATACTGTTCGTGTGGTTCACGCCATACACGATGTCTGCCATAAAAGAAAGCGGGATTCATCGCTCCAAATAACGTATTCCATTCTTCACTCTACTGTCTTTGTTCTTTAGCCGCTTTTTCCTATTTTTTTTTTCTTCTGAAACCAGTGGTTTTCTTCTACCAATGCGGCTGGAATACCCTTGTTCATGTAGAACACGTCTCGCAGTCTTCGTGCTAATTTGAGTCAGCCCGAGACTATTGAATTTTTCTGCTACTTCCTCTGCAGGACGAATGAAATAACGCTTATCAATGGCTTTCAAAAGAGGTGGTCTGCCAGAGCGAGAAGCATTAAATACAGCCTGATCTCTTTCAAACTTATTTATTATGTTAATACAAGTCGTTCTAGGTATTTTAAGTATTTTTTCGGTGTCTGTGGCAACAACCATGCCACGCTCAAAATCGCTTAACTCTCGAGTTTTTGTCATTTTTTACTGAAAGTCGAAGTCAAAATAAAGAAGTTATCTTAGGATAAAAAAACTAGAATTTGTTGGCTTTCAAACAAAAAAAAGTTTTATGAATTTTCGTAGAATAAATTACATTTGAACTAATGTGACTTGGCAAAATTTTATTTCAAGTTAAAGCTAAAAAATTGTAGATTTTATTAAACAAGATTTGTTCCCCAATAATTGTTTCAATGCTCTTTCACATTGACTTTACTAAATTTCTTAAGACATTATCAAGAACAGTATCTATTTTTAATAACCAAGTCTTCAGAAAGAAAAATAGTCACAAGACAACTTATTCCCGCGAGGTTTGTCCCTTTGAAGTAAATAATAAAATAAATATATATGCCAAAAATTATTCTCACGGACAAAAGCCAACTCACCGCCAGAATTGCGAAAAAAACTAAAATTCCCAAATGGAAATAATCAACCAGGAATTTAGCATTACTACCATAGCAAGCTGCGTTAAGACTTATGACTTTCATTGTAGGGCTTTGTTACTTTTCATAATTTCAGCATAAAGAAATTGCGTATTTTTTATTGTCATTTATAGTAACACTTCACGTTTAGTTGTTATCGCACGCATAGCAAGCTGTGAGTTAAGACTTTCGTTATATAAGACTTTGTTACATTCGTTTCATACATGCACGAGATAATTGTTGAACAGCGTGATTTAAATAAATTAACAATATTAAAATAAGTTTAATACCATATTTGGGATTGTAGATGACATAAACCAATATAATAGACGTACAGTCGACCTAAGGGTACTATACACAGGGGGGGTACTTTAGTCAGCGCTCTACGGTAATTGGATGCAAGTTTCAAACCTTACTTTATCTATTATCTTAAACATTTCTAACATATATTTGCACTATAGCGAATTCAGTATTTGGTATATCGAACTCCATAATTGTACAATCTTTCAGACGCATCAATTTTTTGAGATAGGCATTATTTTTAATGCCTAGCTATGACGAATAAACAATAAAAGAGTCGGGATTGAATTATATCACAAGCAATCGTCAACATAGAAGCTACGCATATCTTAGCGGAATACTCTTTTACTTTAGCCATAGTTCAAGTGGTCATAAAAGTTCATTTTTTGATAAACACTCCAGTTCACAAAATTTAGCGAAACAATTTGGTAATTTGAATGTTTATAATCAAAAGAATCCACAATGTTAGTAGAGTAATAAATTTTAATCTGTTGATATGGTCACGTAATTTGACCTTTAAATAGAAAAGGTAAGATTGAATAGAATGTTTTGGAAAGTGAAAATCACTTTTCCAGCAAAGAAATAGTTTATTGGTATTGCCGAGAACTCGCTTGCTGGCACGTCATCCACTTCGGGGGCAATTCAGAATTTTGCCATAACTTCTGTGAAGCAGGGGAATTAGCGCTTGGCAAATTGAACCTGGTAATCTTTTGTGCATCATGTTACTTTGCCCACAACACATCTCATTTAGATACAAGAGGAGAGCGACTATGGGTGTTGTAAGAAGGATGAGTAACTTGACAATGAAGGCGAAGCCTCGAATGAGTGCAAGTTTACGTTTGCATCAACTTGATGTTTATTCGCCGTATCTTCCGTAATATAAATAGAGGGTAACGTTACTTTCTCATGTTTAGTAAATATGTCCGATATCGGTAGTGGCACAAACATAATTATTTTTTTGTCGATCATTTTCAATAGTAAACTTTCAAATCCCTCAGGCTTTTAACGCCTACTTTACAAAAAATGGCCCTTCTACGTTCAAATTATAAGAGTTAAAAAGAAAACGGAATTTGAACAAGTTTTTAATAGAAAAACTAACGTACATATCAATAAAAACAAAACAGTGAGACCCATTTTATGGTTGCATTTCAATTTGATGGGCGTATCTTTTAAGCCTTAGGGATTTAAAAGTTTATATGTTTTTACTATATGATCGGCAAATGATATGTGGATTTTCATAGGGACTTCCCTATGTTTGTGCAACTACCGATATCGGACCCCCCATAAATATATCGATTCGCGAGGCGCCTGGGTCAAATTTCTCATGGCTCTTCTTTTTCACACACTAGAAGATAAGAATATGGTTATGATTAGCCCGACTTCACAACTCAAGCTAGTTCTATCTAATGTTCTCACACGCCCATGAACCGTTCGACCGAAATATAAACTCCTTATCATTTCTATCCAACAAAGATACGACTGTTGAATAGCATGAAGCCTGGTAAAAACATTATCTACATACGTGGTGGCATTATCTACCATGGAAATGAAGCTATCCAAGCAAAAAAGGAAGTGGAAGCCAAAAAGCTGGCAGATGAAATAAAATCTTCGCTCGAAAATATCGCAACTGGCATCAGCGATCAAATTGATGAGGAGGATTCTAGCGATGATGTATGTGTGTCCTAAATGGATGTGTAGATTGATAGCTTTCATGTTGCAACCAATTAATTATTAAAAACTATTCATCTTTTATTATCCAGGTCGATGACACCTTGGGCTCGGATGAAGAAGAGAGCTTCAAGTGTAGTGTATCCAAAGAAGAAAATGACATCCGGAAAGTTAATCTTAAGGGAGATACTAGGAGAAAAGCTTGTGCCACTGTGATCGGAAAACGCAATGAAATCGAAAACTTCACCATTGCAAGGGATAATGATACTTTTGGATGCATAAACATGACTGGTGTACACAATGAAATCGGAAATTTTACAAAAATGAGGGATACAAGGACATCCCTGTCTGCAGAGCTTATCGGTAGACATAACGAAGTTGGAAATTGTGTAAAAGGGAGGGATACACAGGCGAGTTTATCTGCAAGAATGGTCGGGATACATGATGAAATCGAGAATCATAAAAGAATGAGGGACACCAAGTCAGCTGTATGTGCTGATGTGACCTTGATACACAATGAAATAGGAAACGTCGTAAAAGCGAGGGATACTGAGTCACTTTTATGTGCAGAAATAGCCGGGGTGCATAACGAAATCGATAATGATAAAAAGACGAGAGATACCAAGACGCGTGGATGCTTCAAATTGACCGCGATACATAATGATATAGGGAATTATAGAAAATCAAGGGATACAAAGGTTTCTGACAGTGTCGAAGCGACTTTGGTGGATAATAAATTTGGTAACTATACAGAATCAAGAAATAATGAATCAACTCGATGTGCGAGTGCGACTTTCATGCGCAATAAATTTGGTAATATTGATATATCAAAGAGCAACAAGTCAGATAAATGCATAAATAGGACTGCAATAGAGAACAGCGCATTTAATTTGGAAATCACTGAAGGTAGATCTGGCACTTCGGCTAATATGACTGGGACAGGTGTGAGTGCTTGCAACATACGTGTGAGCAAACCATCATGGGGTGTTGACTTTGGTGTCAGTGGACAATTCTCTTTTCTTAATTTGGATATTGGAACTCGCTTACAACTTGGTATTGGACCTGGCCTGGGCTTGGGGCTACCATTTGGTTCTGGCGGTGGAGGTGGTGGAGGAGGTGGTGGTTCTGGAGGAGGCAGTGATGGTGATAATAATAAGGGTGATGGTGATAAGGGTAATGGAGGTAAGGGTGATGGAGGTAAGGGTGATGATAATGATGGTAAGGGTGATGGTGGTAAGGGTGGTGATAATGATGGTAAGGGTGATGGAGGTAAGGGTGATGATAATGATGGTAAGGGTGATGGTGGTAATAGTAAGGGTGATGATGAATGCAAAGGTAGTGAAGAAAATAGTAAAGGCAAAGGCAGTGAAGAAAATAGTGAATGCAATAGTAATAGTGGTAAAGAAAGTGGTGAAGGCAAAAGTGGTAAAGGAAATGGTGAATGCAGAGACAGTGAAGAAAATGGTGAAGGCAAAGGCAGTGAAGGAAATGGTGACGGAAAAGGTGGTACAGAAAATGGTGAATGCAAAGGTGGTGAAGAAAATGGTGAAGGCAATGGTGGTGAAGAAAATGGTGAAGGGGAAGGGGAAGGTAGTGAAGATAATTTTCAAGATGGTTCTGGACAAAATGGTCTTGGACATTGCTCTCAAGATGATGGTTTTGGAGACAATTGTAGCACTCAAAATAATGATGACCTTGGAAATGAGAATGATTTTGCAGATGGTGAGAGTTATTATTATTATTATGGTTTACTTGACCATGAAGATAACTTGGAAAACAATAGTTTTGAAAGAATTGAAAATAATGTTGGTGATGAGGCCAGTAATGTGGGCCATTCTAATTCAAATGTTCCTGGAAATTGTGAAAGCAATTTTCTTAATGAAGATTATTTTGGCACACAAGTACAAGAGGAAAACTGTCTAAATAATAGCAATAAACACATATTAATATTGGATACTGATGATGATATACTTGCTAGTAATGAGAGTTGCTTGTCACATGTTGATATTAATAATCAAGATACTGTGAGCAGTTGCAAGAGAAGTAGCTTGGATGCCAATCCAAATGAAAATCATTCTCATGATGATGAACAGAGCAATGTAGTACTTGAGAACCATAGTAATACTGAGCATCATTTTCCCTTTATTGGTAATGTTTCTGGTTTTAGTCAAAGTTCAAAGACAAAGACATGGAAAAATCAAAAACTTGCTGGACTGGATACTGACTCATGTAAAAATGCTAGCCCACAATCAAATGGTATTGCAAAAAGGAAGACTGACAAAGCTGGCACCAGTAAAATTGGTATTAATGAAAACAATAATAATTATAATAGCAATACATCTGGTAGTGAAAACAAAAATGCACAAATGTCAACTGAACTTGAACAAGCCTTAGCAGATGTAATTCATAAGAATCCACATTTGTATGCAGCACTCCATACTTCATTATCACAAAGCTCTACATCTGATAACTCCAGCCCATCTTCTAAGAAAGCAGAGTCAGATTCCATGCCTTCAAGATCTTCTACAGTGGATGATGATATTTCTAAGCTTATTAAAGCACATATTAATCAAACTGAAGAGTCTATTAAACAAAACAAGATGGTCCAAGAAGAGGGTAACAAACACACTGGTACAGCAATTTCTGATAGTTTCAAGTCCCCTACTAGCAACAATCCAGAATTGCAAGAGAAACAAAAACAAGAAATTGATGAAGAAATTGACATAGAATCTCCTAAACCATGCAAAAATCATCCTGCTAGTGTTCGTTGCTTTCGTTGTTTGGTGGGTTCTAGAGGAAAAAAAGTAAAACGCGTTGGTGGAAATGTATTTGGTTTTGCCAATTAATTATTTTTTTTCATACTTCTTTTTTTGCAAACAAAAACATTCACATGAAATAGTTAATCATGTTTTAATATATAAAATAAACTGAATTTATAAGTGTTTCCTCAGTTGTGCCAGCCAGTACCAGTGAACAATTAGCTGACCTTGAGATTGGGCTTGTTGCTTAGCCTTAATTTGTTAATTGATGTCTGTTACATGGGGATTGTAGTTAATTAGGCAAGCCGACAGATAAGCAAATCACATGGTAAAATAACTCCGTGATCGACATTTAATTTTAGAATGGTAGTACAGCTATTTCGCATTATTATTATGGGCAATGGTACAAACGCCATTAGTTAGCTTAGAATTCATTGGTTTAAAGATTTAACCTTCGTTTCGCATTTCGGGCAACGCTAAAGGTATATAGGCGGCCCTTACCCCATCGTCAAATTCTCATGTTGTTCATGTTAGTATTGCTATAATAACAGCGGAATTAATAATCAAATAAACGATTCCCTTTGAAATCGAAATTTTACTTTCTTTCATCGTTGAAATATTAATTATTTGACCGGACACACTAATAAACGGCTCCTTTAAGCTGTAGGAACGAGCCAATAATTATTTATTGAAACGAATATTGTTTAATTAGTTTATCAAGAGACAAGTGACAGAACACGACTAGTCGAAACACCAAACCCTGTTTAAATATTAAACAGATTTATTCCCCTTCGATTCTGCGGTAGAATAATTGTTGTTGTTATTCTATCGTAGGTATCCTTATTTGGATTACGAGGAGTTAGGAAGCGCGCAATTTAATTATACAAAATAGGTCACTTGTAGATTTAGAATTCAGTCTTAATTGAACAACTACCGCAATAAGGGCAGTAGCGCAAAGCTAAATCTGGTAACATCCCCCGGTCGGAAGAACACCCTACGCGAAAGATTAATCGCTCCCAAACCGGCCGTAACAATAATCCCGAATCGGCCTATATCTGTCTTCCATTACTTAAGATCTGTTAGTAGCAAATGTTCAAAATTGCTAGCATCCGTCAATCTACATGATACTTATAAGGATATCCACAATCAATTGTGAATCGGTGAAGGGATTATTGGTTTTCCTTCTCATGTTCCGACGATCTGAAAAAAATGTCTTAATAATATTATTTGAATTCTTAATATAAATGCCCTCAAAATATGACATTCATGACAGCTATCACAGCGTTAGTGATTTAAGGATGTCAACAATGTTCAAAAAAACAAACTACTTTGCATCTGATTATTATTATATACCCGAAAACTTTTAGCAAATATTCAGTTAGTCTAAGTTAAGCCGTGGTTACAGGCAAATGATACAATTATGCGTTTAAACCAGCTAAATGTGCGACTTTCTTATCAATTTACAAGTATAACATGCATTAAATAATCGCCGGGTTGTAAAGTTTAAATATTATAGACCGCCCGTGATGTAATCACAACGTTGCGTTATAGAACGCTTCATTGGGCCAATGATAGCCCACCTCTTTAATATCAACCTCTCTCTATTAGCAACATTAGTTATAGAACGGATTTATATATAAATCCCCTCTCGTATATCAACTTTTATGTATCTCGCTGATGGCAACACCAATGTAAATCAGTATATTGAATTTAAATTTGCATAACACAGTCGCACCTTTATAAACAAAATACTAAAGATGGAAACAAAGAGGAAGAATTAATATTAATGGCTTTTTATATAATCTTTATTGCAACAAAAGTTTGGGTAAAAAAATCAGAACAGCCACAGAAGAGTCAACAATCGCGGGGAAGCAATCTCTTGGGATTTAACTATCTTCTGTGGCTTCTCCTACTTTAGTTAGAATACGACGACAGTTAGTGATCTGTAAACTATGCTCACGACACTGTGTCGATCGATAGACCATAATCCTAGACGATTATTCGCCCTCGAGTTAATCGACTAGTCCCTTCCGGGATTAATTCGGAAGCCTATAGTAATAGTAATAGGGGTTATTGTATTTAAGCGAATAAGCGCGGTACAAGAGGCGGATATTCATAATCGATATAGTAATAGGGTTCACAACTATACCGATAATTACCAGAGAACGAATAATATATTTCAGAGTATAAAGACCTACTCGTTTATTAGAAAGGAATATTATTGATCTTTATAACTGAAGAAGGTACGGGATGGTGGTGACAAAAGTATGGTCGTGATTTACAAATTCTTTATATGAAATAAAAAACCTAACCTTTGGACCACTTACTTTATCAGTTGTCTCGGTAGACTAATCTCCAATTTTGTTATAGCTCTATTCTGCGAGACTATAAAGTGGATTTTAATCGTACGAATCCATTAATATTATTGTATTCCCCAGTTCGTTATAAGTCTCTTTGGCTTCATCTTAACGCGCTGTGACATTATAAATAACCTAGTTCATCCAAATATACAAACCCAGTACGTCCACAGAAACGTAAGAGACATTATAGTTCCATTTCATTGTTAACTTTATCTATGAATGGTTGGCTCATTCACACAAAATCTGATTAGGTTCTCATAGCCTTTTGATGTTTTGTACAATTTACATGATACAGTATTTGTAGAGTTCAACTTAAGGTTCAACTCCTCGTCAATAGACGTTTTTAGTTTCAATGGACAGCATTCTACATTGGAATAGAGACTTGTCACTTTACGTCGACATGTATGATTTCAATCCAATCCACGCAATGCTTTATATTCGTCCTCAGTCAAACAGTTTCCAAGTGCTATTTGTGTGTTCTCATGCTTCGGCTTGACAATGGCAATATATCCTTCTGTGTATGGCTAGAACAAAATCATGGTAATATATTATACCACTCGCGATAAAACCGTCACTCAACAATCTATCAAGTTACCTTTCGAAATAATAATTCCTCATCTTCCAAAAGACGTTTATTGAACTCAACTATCCATCCTGCCAGACATGCTCTCACTTTGTACTCGGTAGACTTGGCACAGTTTGTGATGGAGTCAAATTCTTCATTGATACTGATCACACAGATGACTGTTTCCTTGTGCAATGGTCGTTTCTTGTTCGTCACATTTACTATTTTATCTGGAAATGAGATGTTAACTTTGTGTGGTGAATGGATCAATGAATGATGATTCCGAAGAAGCGGGTGGGTTGACGCGAGTCCTAAGACGCAAAGTCTTCAAGAAACGAAAAGACGGATTGTTTATTTAGATAATGTTACAAGCTTAAAAAGTAATTCTTGAGAGAAAGACGTAAAATTCGTGTATAACTTATTCGGAGACTGATAGATATAGTAGTCTTCTGTGCTATCATTATCTGGTCAAGATGATCATGTCATTTGAAGAGGATAAGTTCATCGGTAGGCAGAAGACGAATAGTTATTAATGCTATACTAAGAAGATGGAATACCAGTTGAAACATGATAATATTTGGTATAGTATTGTTTAAGGTATGTCAATGGATCTCTGTTATATTTTTCAATTAGGTCGGTGTATTTGCTAGTCTCATAACTGACTTGGTCTTCTTCAATCATTGTATATATTGATATGAATGTAGAGTAGTTTGTGACGATTTGTAACTGCGTCAGCCACAACAATGCGATTGGTTGGCCACATACTTACTTGTCAACTACAAGTGGAATACACCATGAACTCTCTCTTTCTCCCCATTTCTGTGCACCAAGTGAATAATACAATAACAAATGATGTCTACTGAGGCTATGGACATTGACGAATCACCTAACAGTTCTAAAACTACTCAAAAGAAAGAAAAAGAGGGGAAAAGGAGGTTTGAAGTTAAGAAGGTATTCCAACTCTGGCTCTGATGTGGTGAATCGGGCTAAGTTTCCTTTCTTTTCCTTCGTTAGGAAATAATTGCTCACAATAACTGCTGAAATGTTTTATCTAAACTGCACTAGTGGAACGCAGTCGCCTTATGGGCTTGGGGTACGTTTCATGCCGTCTTTGTGAAAGTGCTTACAACCGCAGATAAATCACCAATTTGTGTCCTTGCTTCCTTCCTGTATATAGACATCGTTGTAGATAACTGCGCTATTTGTCGAAATCATATTATGGATCTATGTAAGAACTAAAATAGCGTTAAAAAGATGCGGCTGTTATCATCTGTTAGAGTAAAACGAATCAACTTGCGTTTATTAAAACATAGGTATTGAATGTCAAGCGAACCAAGCTTCGGCAACAAGTGAAGAATGTACAGTGTATGTATATACTGTTTTATTTTCAAGTCATTCGATTCTGTAATAGTTGAATCTCACAAGATCTATTGATTCCATTCCTGAACAAGTGCATGGGGAATTTGTAATCATGCGTTTCA
This sequence comes from Paraglomus brasilianum, assembly GCA_910592345.1. NCBI lineage: Eukaryota > Fungi > Glomeromycota > Glomeromycetes > Paraglomerales > Paraglomeraceae > Paraglomus > Paraglomus brasilianum. The sequence goes on from CAJVPI010000034.1 coordinate 33,076, forward strand.
TTTTCACTGTATTTCTCGTTGGTTGAAAACAAGACAAGTATGTCCTCTAGATAACAGAGAATGGGAATTCCAAAAGTAAGTCATCCTTGACAATTGAGGCTTTTCTTGTTTAGATGTTTATATTGATACTACCGTTTCGAATTAACAGGTACGGAAGATAATGACTAGCTGATTGAATTTAATACTTGGATAATAGACGGTTTGGTAAAAGTTGTCGTCAATAAATCTTTACGTGTGAACAAATAGCTGCACCACGCTATAATAGTTAAATATTGAAGGTTCCGCGACTTCGTCTTTAAATGTTGTGATATTGGATCATGCTGAAAGTCAAGAAATATGTTCCGTTGGGACTTTAATATATTTTATTGTCTACCGTTTTGTTGAAGACACCCTTAACTCATTTGATGCACGTGTGTTGAGATGTAGATGTAATTACTGAATAGACAAAGCTTGCGGTCTTTCGGCGCTTCTGTTCAGAAGCAGTATTAAATCAACATTGGCTTTGTTCTACTAACAATAGGACATTTCCTAGTCTCTTGTCGGCGAGGAATTCAGACGTGTTAATATCAATACTGAGAGCTTCCTTTTATCTGACATAGTTTATGTAACAGTTGTTACATAATGCGTTGAGTTCTAAAGGGAATTTTTGCTTAATTTTTCAATATCGTTACGCGCCTGTTGTTCCATACCAATTCGTGTTCCACACTCGAGAGAGGTAATGCTGATTGCTGACCTTTATGTTCAGCCTTTCCGAGAAGCCTTCTGTTCGACCGTTGTGGTCAAAAAGTGGGCGCCTCTAATAGCAAGAATCGGTGTCCCCTATTTATTTTGACACTTCCTAAATGCATACATTTCCTAACTGCTTGAATGCTATAGTAGTCGAGATTTTGATGCATACACGTAATTAAATTATAAAGATAAGACACGGCGTTCTTTTGTCCGCTATGTGAATTCCCGTATAAAGAGAAAACCCACTTTCGTTCATACTCGTATGATGAATGGCGATGGTTTGATTATTCAATATATATTAAACTAATTAAAACACGTGGAGATGTGGATTTTTAAAGTTCATATTCGAATAAGCGATACGCCGTTTTGGAAAAATACCGCAGTACACGTGCTCTATTTACTATGACGTTTACATACCTATTGTAGTATATGACCAGATTAGGAATCTTTTATTATCATTGTGCAAAATGCAAAGTGATAACGGATCTGCAACAACTCGCGTTTTTCTAATAAAGCATACAACAAACGAAGATTTTACATTACCAATTTACCTTACTTTTAACCACAACATAATAAAAAAAGTGCTTGACAATTCGCATCACAAAGAGTGCTTATGTTTACAGGCAAATTTCTTTTTGAATTATAAATGTCGGCTTCCTTACTAAATGGCATACTTGACCTCCATATTACAGGTTTTAAGGATGTGTCGAGAATGATATTCGCACGGACAATGGTTTACAGTCGAAATAATTAATTGCCTTTTGCATGCAATCACGAACAAAGCTATAATAAAGTTACAAAAAAAAAATCGAATTTTACGAATCTGCTGGAAAGCAAGACTGGACCTGTGTTGTACATCGTTTATACACGTCCCAAATAAATTTAATGTTGAGACAAAATAGGAAAGATAAAGAATAAATATGACGTAGACAATCTGTGGCATCCAGCGTTTCTGTGGCTTTGTTATTAGTTCTAATACTCAACGTTCTGGGAATAAGCGGTGTATGAAATGTCGGAATGGTTGAAGAGATTTTCATTATCCATTATTCCAATGATATTAGGTTAGGTGTTCCCAAATTAAAATCACGCGATTAATACAATGCTCTATAATCGTAATCTAATTGTTACTCTACCATCAATCAATGTACCACCATAGAGAATACTCGAACAGACGAAAAATAAAACCATTCTTTCCCGCAGAGCATACGCAAATTTAACTTTTTTATATGTGTAATTTATTATAAACTGAAATATTTTCAGTATGAGTGCACAGAAAGACTCCCCACCGACCGAACAGACTAGCTCTCTACCCAAGCAAGCCGAAACCCCTTCGGCTGCCGTTTCATCCGAAAATGAGCAGAAGGAAGCGGAAAAAAAAGATGTCAAATCAACTGCTCCTCAGGAATGTTCCACACCAAACAACACTAGCGCGTCTCCACTACCACTGTCACCTATACCCACGTATTATTATCATAATGGGACCCCGAGTTATATAGAAGCGACTGCTGCAGAAGCCTATCAGGCAACAATGAGCGCTGGTTACGACCCCAACGATCCTAATGCTTTCGCTGCTTATGGTCAATACGGGATGCATCCTCAATATTCACAGTATTATCCGGCCGAATATAGTGCTGCTTATCCGGGAACGCCGCCTATGCAGGCCCAAGCCTCTCCCTCTCTACCACCACAGTCCCTGAGTCCATACTTCGGTGCTACTAGCCCTACTATAGCATATTATCCCACTTCTCCACAAGTTGGTCCAACTGGCATTATTCATTCTCCTCCAATGCATCCTTACGTCTACACCCCTCAATCTCCATATACAATGCATCCTATTCACACACTTTCACCGACGCTATCACATACATCCTCTTCAGCTCCAAACTCCCCGCCACCACAATATCTACCCGGTCCTGGAGTTCCTTCTCCGAAAGTAGGACCGCTCAATAATCACCGTATTCATCTTGCACGTTCTCCACAGCATTACAGCTATGGTCGGAGAGATTCGGGATCAAATCAACCTTCAAATATGCCCAATTATCATAACCCAACCAAGACAACTAATATTTATATTCGTGGGCTTCCTCCTACGACTACTGACGATTCTTTGCATAGCATGTGTTCTATGTGAGTATTAACAGATTATTACGTTTAGCATCGTGCTCGACTTGTTCTATGAAGGAGACACTGCGGTACGAAGAAAGCATAGAATACAACAGACCGTTAATAGCTACCATTGTATCTCGTTATCTCTTTAGTAGAGTGTTGTTGGTTTTTTTTTTTTTTTTGAAAACTTTTATATTCACCTTGATCCATTAACCAATCAAACATCTATTTAGATATGGTTCCATCACCTCTTCAAAAGCTATCATTGACCAGAAACAAGGTGATTGTAAAGGATATGGTTTTGTAATGTACGAGACAGAAGATCAGGCGAAGCATGCAATTGAGCAATTGACGCGTGTAGGATTGCAAGTCTCCTTCGCCAAGGTTGGTTATGTGAGTGTAATTTATACGTTATTTCTATCTGCTGTTTAACTGTACAAGTTTCTCGTTGCTCTATACTAACAACATTGACTATACGACTAAAAGGAATCATTCAGTACAAAATTAAAGAACCTACAAGACTTGGCGTCAACCAACATCTACTTGTCGAATTTACCATTAGATATGAACGAGCAGGTATTATTAGTTGGAAGAATTTCATCCCATTTGAGAGCACTATGTTCTTACATTCAATTTTTTATTACACGACTATTTGCGTAGCAATTAGAAGAGTTATTTAAGCCATATAAAGTATTATCTAATCGTATTCTAAGAGATACAAATGGTACAAGTCGTGGAGTAGGATTTGCGAGGTATTTGTTGGCACTTATATGATACACAAAGTGGAACAATACGCAGATGGTCATTATTTATTTTGAACATTCTAGAATGGAGGATCGCGACTCAGCGCAAGCTATTATTCAACAATTCAATGGATATCAACTTCCCGGAGCAAACTTACCTCTACAAGTGAGGTTTGCCGACTCTTTGGCACAAAAGAAATTGAAAGGAACCGCTAGAAAGCGGATGTGGAGAACCCGCGAATTTGCTTCTATCGGTGGGGTAAGTCTATCTAATGACATTCGATCGGTCATGCGTGTAATTGCATTGGTTCTAACTGGTCGCTATCATCGACAGGTACCAGTGACGCCAGAGCATATGTTGGGGATGGCCGCCTCCGCATCGCCTCCGGGACCAACTGCTTATATTCCATACTATCCAGAAGGAGTACAACCTGCAGCGTAATGTTTTTCTCTCATTGTTAATAGTATTTGATGGTTAGTTGCTCGAAAGGCTCTGACATGCTGCGATACTCTTGGCTCTCGTATTTCATAGTCCATATCCGCAAGGTTCGCTTTCACCGACATTTGGGCCACAGTATCGCTATTATCCCATGTATCCGGCACCTGCTGCACCTATTCATCATGGTCCAGATGGACAACCTGTTGTTGCTACTGCTCCTATTCATCAGGTATCAAGTCAACCAGGGACACAGGCGGAGCAAGCAAATACAGTCTCCTCATCTGAAAAGACGAGCAAAGAGTCTACAACTGGAACAAGTGGAACTTCTAAGACGGAATCATCCGAGGATCTAAGTGATTTAGTCCAAAAAAAACTTAATGTCGACGGAGTAAATGCTAGTAATAATAGCGAAAGCAGTAATGATAAAAACTAATGTCATGTCCCTTTACTATCTATTGGTGTTGATTCATATCAGCTTCCTAATAAAGAAAGTCTGTCGTGTATTAATATTTCCATTCAACTTGTATATCAGCAAGTCAGCATAATTATTATCGTTAAAGATTCGAATAAAAGAGGTTCTTTTGTACAAAGACTATTGGAGCGGGTAAAGAATCGTTGACATATAACTTTGACGTCACTAGTAATTATCCCAGGAGGGCCTTCTCTTCCATACAACCCGTACAGAAACTGTTAGTGGCAAACGAGATTCAATCATTATAGATGAACTACAGATAGTAGTCATAATGGTACAACAAAATTAGTGCACACTTGTAATTCAAATCTTACATCAGATTCTGCGGCCTATATGAAGTGATGTTTAAAACAACACAGCGATGACGTATGTATTCTTCTGCGTAGTTCCGGTGGTGCCACAAGAAATTTGATGCCTGTGCTACTAATACTAAGTGGCAAAAACGCACTGCGTGGAGGGTAGCCCTTCCAACTAAACAGGTCTATGTGATATGTGCATGGGGCACACAAAAAATACTGTCCACATGTTTGAGGAATGCATCACTGGTCCATGTGACAGTTGCATACCAGACCATCCGGTTGCCCATATTGCTGTAAGGGAATCTGAAGACACAATCACTGTGCAAATGATATGCCAAACGTTTTGAAACACTACTGCCCAAGCAAATATCCTATTGCCTGATCTCTTCCCGTTGTGGACCTCCCGCTGGATCTACAACTTGATGGGGGTAAGATAGGTAAATTAGAATTAGGCAGTTAAGGTGTCATTCCAATAATGTACAGTCAAACCTCGGTTTTGCAAGGTTATCGGTTTTCCGAGGTATTGGCTAATGCGAAATCTTTCATTGGTTGACCAATGAAATTGCAAGAATCAGGTCACGTCATTTGTACTACATTATATCGGTTTGCGATGTCTATATTATATTAATATGTAATATCGGTTTTTTACGAGGGGTTTATCATATATAATTGCACGGGAATTGAAAAAGTTTTAAGTGGTATCGGTTTTCCGAGGGTTGACTGTAATTTGTTTTAATGGGTTACGCGTCAGATCGATAAGTCACATGATACAACCATCTGTTCTTAATTTAGTAACACCGCAGAGTATTCTCATCTTGACGTTGTCTGACCAAAATAAACACGCACGCTAAAATAGAAGGACCGTCTGGTTTCCGCAATTTATTGATCTGAAGCGCCAAAGCCCGAGATTTTTTACAAGAAGTCATAGAAAAGGCCACGCGCTTACTTTCTTGAAGCATCTTAAGACCTATACGCGTAGCTTCCGATCCTTTATTTGGGCCATAAAAAATTTTTACAAATTAATCTTTACGTGGCTGGTATTTGTTATCGAAAATCCGTATATTAATATCTTATCCCGATATTGCTTTAAAAATGTTAAAGTCGATTCATTTGCAAAAGCATCCATAGCTACAACATGGGTAACAGACTTTAACAAATCTCGCATAGCATTTTCCGATTCTCGAGCATGAATTCCACTGGACATTTGGTGCAGAATAGAATTGGTTTCATCTAGAATAACTACATGAGAACGACTTCCATATAGAAAAAGATGATGCGTGTACTTTCAACCTGGACAATGATAACGTCCCAGTCGCGTATAGCTAAGTCACATTGGTTTTCCTGATAATGGCACACGCGAAGTTTTGAATTTTGTAATGTTTCAACTTTAACTTTAGTCTCGTTCTAAGAGTTTGCAGTACGAAATCCAAATAAAACAAGGTAAACTTGCTCTGGTTTTTGCTAAGGAATCAAGGATTTTTCTTAAACCCCTTGTTCTTCCAGTAGCTACAGGTGAGCGGATAAGAGCTGTAGTAGATTCCTTATTTAAAAATCCGAATAAACCTCCAAATATAAGTAATCCTCTATTTCATTAACATTAATAATTTTTGCCAATCTTTCACATAATTTCCATTTCTTAGTTTTTTCGCCTGGCTCAATTTGTCTGACACCTTATCGAATACTAATTCTTTGTGATCTGGTTTGTACTGTTTCTAGCAATAGCACTTAAGTACAAAACACCCATTTCTTTGAAGAAACTCATATAGCTGATCTTTTTCATGTATAAGTTTACATATAGGACATCTGCAGACAATTGTGCTTGAAGATTAATAAATCTGTTTTTGATTATTCCAACATTAAGCCACTCGTATTTTTGAGTGACTGAAGTAGCCCCCTTAAGCAAAGCATTTTCATCTTCAATGGGTTGGAATTCTGCTTCTGTTGGAAAAACTTCGTGGCCAAATCACAGAACAATCTGATTTTGGTTGGACCAAATAATTTTCTAGCGCTTAAGAGAAGAAATTACAGGTCTCTTTATACGTCCTTCTTTTGCAGATCCGAGAAGCCGAAGATTAAACCGTGATTTGGGAGGCCCAATATCAATAAATTTAGAGTAAGGTTCCCCAACTAATTTAATAACTTCTTTCGTAAATCCCTTAAGTTCTCTGTATAATCTACAAATCAAGCATAAGGGAAAATAATATACCAACTACATTTATTAGCATCTGATGAACAAAACAATCTTCTGATGCATAACTACCCAAATTAGTATGCATTACATTTATAGAAGCATCTAAAATTTGAGATATTAAATCCTGGCGAGTAATTCTTCATTACCTAAAGATGGAAGCATAGGATTAGTGAGATCGAATTTTTGTCTCGAGTATTAAGTGAAATGGTTTGTTTCCATCAATAATTTCGTGTGTGTCTGGTATTCTATAAACTTCAGAGGAATGGATAATTAATGCTATTTAGATTGATCTTTTTTGAGTTGTCACACCTGGGAGAGCGGCGGTGCACTAGACTTGGGATTTAGTCCTTTTCCAAAGGAAGCTTTTGCTCTTCTTACTTTAAACTAAATACTAACAACAACTAGTGACCTTTGACTATATATTATCGGGCTGTTCCTGAATTATTGCTTAACCTCGAGTATCACGTCGATTTCTCTGATGGGATTAGTCTCAAGGCCTATCGGTCGGGAAATTATCTCTCTACACTAACGTTAAATTATGATGCAAAAGTACTAAATAGAATCGATTGGCAAGTATCAATCCTATTCGAAAAGCACGCTAGTATCTTTACCGAAATAACAATGTATTATATTTACGCCTACCTGGTGACATATGGTATTAAATATGATAACATATAATTGTAAAACGGAACTATTCTTTTATCGTTATACTCAATATAATCGTCATTATTGATGCTAGTAACTTCACTAATCATTGGAATCGAAATCTTTTGGATCTGAAAAAATTTCAGAACCACAATCTGGGCATTGATTACAACATTTTAAATTGTTACATTCAGTACAATATCTCCTGTACGTTTATAAGACATGTTAATTATTGTCACGGCTGATGCTGAAATCCGGCTGAAGCTGAAACAATGACCTTTCATTGGTTGATCAGATTTTATTCTCTAACCCCATTGGTTATTTTCAGCTTCAGCCGGATTTCAGCATCAGCTACTAACAGTGTGATTACGTGTTCATGTGAAAATCACATTACACAAATCGCGTAACTACTAATCTTTATCAATCTATCATCTACATTTCGACGTTTTCAATCAAACCTTTTTTTTTTCTTTTTCTTCGGAGGTAAGAAACAGTTGGTTTTTATTCTTTATTTTGTGAGATATTATATATTAGATCTTTCCATTTAGAATGGCGAGTCCTGTTGAAAGAGGGAGAAATTTTGAAGATGAGATTAATGTACTTCTAAGGGAAGTGGGGTATATTACAAATACGAGGTAAGAATTTTTACTGGGTATTGTTCAATGGTTATTGTATCCGAAGGTACGCTGCCACTAGTTGTAAATCGAAGAATCGAATGTCATAACTATGAAGATATCATTTTCAAGTATATGTATCTGAAGTTACGCTGTCACTAGGTGTAAATCGAAGTTTTTGAAAGCACATAGGGTGTAAATTAAATCGAAACTTCGTTACCGAAAAAGCTTACGGACGTGGTGAATAGGATACATGTAAAATACTTTATGGTTCTTGATGTTTATATGATAAATGAATAGTTGTGAGTGTTCAAGCTTCGTTACCGAAGGCCGTCTGTAGACTTGAACTCGGGCTTGTGGTGAATAGGATACATTGATCATTGAATTGAAAGCGCTTCGTGGCCACAGCTTGCGAAAGTCGCCAGTCAGGTACCCAATCTTGACGTACGGTGGACGGCCTGCTGTGAACGTTCTTCAATTGGTCTTGACTATGATGACACATTTACTCATTATTTTCTCTATATAGTCCCCCCAGATTAACAGATGGAAGAGTCGACATAGCATTTCACCATAACGGTGTATACTATGTCATTCGATGTAAAACCCACGTAAATGAACTTGGTAATTATTTTATTTATTTTTATAAAAGAATTGAACATTATACTTATACTAATACAATATTGTATTTCTAGGGGTGGGCTACGTTCTACAACTAAAGGGGATGCTTGCTGATTGCCCACGAGATACTGTAGCTATTTTGGTGGGTAATCGGTTCTCTGTGTGGGCACATTTATGGGCTAGATTGTCAAGATTCGATATCATCCTCACTACTAGAGGAGATATAATTGAAGATTTAGCAAGATATCAACCTCGATGTCGACGAAGAAGTAACACTTGTTGGGTGGTTTTGTGGGAGATTTTGAAACTTTTAATGTTGTCTTATATTTGTTTTAAAGTATATAATAAATAATTTTCTTCAGTTGATTGAACGAATACGAGATGCGTCAATGAAATAAATAAGCTAATTTCTATATCAGATGGTTATCCCTTTTCGATAATCGTTTCTAAAATAAATATGAGCGAATTGATCAATCGAAACCACATTTTCGCTAATAACTTTACAACCACGAATGCTACGCTCTTGAAATTTTAACTGGTGATGACTGAATTGAATAAGATATAATTGAAGTAAAATAGATATTTTATAATTAATTCTTGCGATTAAAAACTTTCAATTATAATTTAACTGTTGATAAATTTCACTAAAGTATTGAATTATTTCTTGTGTAATTTCGATTTTGTCTTCGTCGTCTTGGTTTTTCATCTGGGTTCGTCTTAGTCCAATGTTTGCACATCTCACATCCTTCTTCATCTGGCGCATAATACGTATAACACGTTGAACAATTTTTGATGCAATTTTTCCATCCATTCCATCCATTTGTTGTTCTAGTTGTGATCCACATTGTGTACAATGAATCTTTTCTTCAGTTACTTCATTGTATATTTTGACTTTATTTCGAATTTTCGGATTATATATCGCATTCATAGGTAATCCTTTGTTGAAACGTTCATTTCGATATTCTTTGATTTCGTGATGAGAATGAGACTCTTTTCCTTTTTTTAACTAAGAAAGACGTTGTAACAGGCTTTTACATTTGTTCTGACCCAAATCGCAATCGACCCAATCGCAATTCGATTTGGGTTGGCCCAAATCAAAATAAACTGACTACATGTTATTCACCTCTTACGAACACTTTCTTGTTGAACAGTCTATGTGTTTGACATTCACTATTAACTAGCGCTAGACGTCTCGCCACCTCAATCAGTGAGACAGTCGTATTTGGTATGTCTTCCAACTCATGAAGTCTGCTAGCTCAAGGTCAGCCGTTTAACTTCTTACAAACTCCAACACTTACATGGGCTTTGCTAATACTAGGGTTATCATAGGTCGTCGACTTGTACAATGCTACATGCATGAAAGTTGGAGCTCATGAAATGGCAGCATGTTGTAAATCGTCATGTATAGCACAGATCATATCATATATATTCTCGTTAACACACACAGTTTTTTCTTTTAGTAATAGTTGTTTCACTTCGCCAATATGCATCACAGTGAATGTATGCTGAAGAGACAGGAAGCCTCCACCAGTTTATCAATTAGCACGAGAGATAAAGGTAAGTCATACGATCGATATGATCTATCATCGATTTAGAACTTATCATCATGAAGTGATTGAAACATATATGTTCTTAAAACGCTAACAATAAATTTATCGTATGATCAATTGCTATTAAATCGTCCGACTACTATAAATGACCGAAACGTTCAGTTAATTATAACTCATAAATACAGCACTACTAGTCAACCTATAAAAGATTAACAAGTACCTTCATCACACAGAATCTTTACATAGACTTTTTAGCCGCAGACTTTCGTAATAGTATTCGTTTCTCCCATGATAGGCATGTAGAGTATGCGATAATTATATACCCGGTTTTACAGTGTGGTCGAAATAAATATCACTCTGAGCTTATTTTGATCTGGGTCGGGTCAGATTGCAGTGAAACGTACCATTAAACCCAATTTATATTCCCCCCCCGGCAGGGAAGAAATATATTTTTAAGACCAAATTTTGTATTTATTTTTATAATATCTTTATTGAACTTTAATAAATAAAATATCTTGTGTGTAAAAAATCTAAACTAAGTTTCAATTTTTTATATTGTTTTGGATTTCCAATGAACTATCTATCAATCTCACTTATTAATACTTCTTCCATTTTAACGAATTCTCCATTTAATCTTCTTTTCTTATTTGTTTTAATTTTGTAATTAATGATAGTTAATTTTATAGACAATCTCGCTCGCCGGGGGGATGAACTTAATTTTAATAATTTAAAACAGCGAGGGGTTCAAGTGAAATCAACTCACCTTCTAAGTAATATTGACAGTCAATTTTTTGAGCCGACAATAATATACGTCCGAGAGCAGGAAAAGATTTGGCAAGAAGAAACCAGCGAATTGCAGACAATGAAATATATTAAACGGGTTTATCTCCTTTCAATACTGAAGAACGGGATCCTCGAAATTGGGATTTTCCTGACGTCGGGCAAAATTTGGTACTTTCCATATCATATTACCTCCCTCTTTTTGAGTAACTTCAACGTTTTTAGTCAACCAATTGCCCATCAGCATGTTTAGTGGGTTCCTTATTTTCGGGAATCTGTTCGCCGATATATCCGACGAAAATAGCATATATTTTGTCGATCGTAATGAATGATAATGATTTGATTTCAACACAAACGCCGGATTCATCTAATGTTTTACGGAGGGCACATGATTCGTATGATTTATTATTTTCAAGTTCACCACCAACGGATTGATAATAATTGTAAAAATCCTTCTCGGGATTCATACGTCTATTAATGTAAACTTTACGATTATTGTCGAATAAAACACAAAAAAAAACGCCGCTTATTTTCCCGACTTTAAATATAGATTCATTTAATTGTTTAACGTAATTGGTGTATGATAATTTAAACGTATTAATTTGGTCTTTTAAAGGATCAATGTTGTGAAACAGTAATTAACCATTTCATTTAACATAAGTACACGATGTTTTTAAAATAGTCGCGTGTTTTTACGTTTTCAAAATAGTCTTCGATACTTGAAATAACGAGTTCATTTTGTAATTACGTAAATAAAACCTTACCTGGTGATTTTTACCTGGTGAGGTATATACGTGGGGGTGCTGAAAAGTTTTGCGTGTGGCTCTCTAACTAGAGGTTGCATCAGTTTAACTAAAAATGGGAAGAATCATCAAATGCGCATGTTTTCATGTAACAAACGAAAAAAAGTAGATGGAAATTTATTATCTCATTGTCGAGAAACCATTTTTTGTAAACTATAGTAAACCGGCTGAAAGAAAACGAGCCGTGAGAACCAACGATACTTTATTTTCGCTTCTTGGAAAAATGGCAGAAATGCGACTCAAATCCACGAGGAGCTGATGAATGTAGAAGGGGAACAAGCATTGTCTATCAGCACAATTAGACGCTGAATTGCTATATTCAAAGACGGGGAAGAAGAAATTAAGACAAGGCTCGTTTTGGACGTCCTCGCGAAGCCGTGCATCAGAAAAAATTGCCAAGGTCGAGGATATTGTTAGCAATAACCCGCACATTTTTATTAGAAAATTAGCCAACGGAATCGGCATCTCTCATGAAAAAATTTCTTACATTTACATAATGAGCTGAGCCTCCAGAAAAAAGGGAAGAACAACTGTTCGTGACCTCATGCTTTATTACGACAATGCCGCACCGCCTAAGGTAACAATCATAACAGAGTATCTTCATAACAAACGAGTGAAACTTTTCCCCCACTTGCCATACGGTCCAGACTGTGTTCCTTGTGATTTTTTCTCATTTCCTCGAATCAAAAAAGAACTGAATGGAAAAAGATTTGATAAAGTCAAAAATTTGACAAGGGCTGCTCAGGCAGTTGCTGAAACCATCCCAAAAACCGACTATAAGAAGTCTTTCCAGAGTTGGCAAAATCGTCTGCAACGGTGCATAGAAGTTAATGAAGAGTATTTTGAGGGAATGAAATAGGTGTATCGATAATTATTATGAAATTTCTGGAAATAAAGGTCCACGCGCAAAACTTTTCAGCACCCCCACGTATATTTGTTTATTATTTTAAAAAATAACTGATTAACGGATAAATCATACTATTGTTATTGTTATTAACACTATTGATATCTTTTTCTTTTCTAATATTGTCACTATCAACACTATCGGGCTCACTATCAATTGTTAACATTTTAAATTGTTACATTTAGTACAGAAAAAGGTTTTATCACCGGTTCGATTATAATGATAAACATGGTATTTTGGTGATGGTTTAGATATTTGGTAATAATTGGTTGTATTTTGTTTGGGGGCATGAGTCATTGTTTTTCGTCTAGGATTGAGACAAATTTCTGTTGGATTAGAACTATTTCAGTATCGAATGTGTGATAACCTTTGATGTATTTGTTCTAATAAATAAATAAACTTATATTAAAACGTAAAATTTGAATTTTGGACTTATTATTTAATAACTTACCATATTGTATAACAATTTTTATCTTTACGCAATTAAAACCTCATTTAAATGAGGTTATTTGTCTGTTTCAGTATCAGATTTAATTTCTTCTAATATTAATTCTTCGTTGATATTTCTCGACACTGCATTAAGTGCATTATAACTAAAATCGACTGGTGCTGGAGGAACAGCGCAGTCAACATTATATCTCTCATTCGGTAATCTCCAAACTCGTATTCTGCCATCATTTTTGAATAAAGTAAACCTTGATTCATCGCTCTATACGACCTTTTTCTAATCTTCCAACGACCAATCATGTTTCTTTTTAGCCCAGGCCAAGGCGATTTTTCATATTTTTGTTATCTTATGTACAGCAATACGACTATTATACCCCATATCACGTAACTTCCGCCTAATTGTGGACTTGCTAACAACCTTCTACTTGATTTAGCCAAATTTTCACAAATTATACTAAGTGGTTGCTTGCAATCACTTTTTACGATCCGTTTTAACTGCCTCACATCTCTCTCTGTTTCTTTATATTTGGCAATAGCAGTATGCACAGTGTTTCTGGAACGACCTAGTTTCCCACCAATCTCCTCTTCTGTAACGCCAAAACTGCTAGCACGAATGATAAACCACGCTCAAAGTCAGTTAATTCAGGTCCTTTGGTCATTCTAACGAATCATGTAAACAAAAGATGTATTGTCTTCACATATGGGTGGATATTTATGGTAATATTATTTGGTAATAGTACATTACATTATAAATCTTTTAGAGAAGAGTTGTATAACTAGCTATTATTTAACTTTTTTAAGCAATTTTTTATATCTCCACATATATCCAAGATATTCTAGCAGACTTTTTTTTTTTAAAAAAAAAAAACAAAACGTATCAACGGTAGTGCTTTAAAGTAAATAAAAGGAAACGTTACTTATTATGTCCGATAATTTAACAAAATAGTTTCCGTAGAGCATAAATTTGTCGATTTATTACCCAAAATGTGTGCTTTAGTAAAAAATTTTATCTTCATATAAATGTAAGGCAAAAACTTAATATCTTAATTAAAATTGATAATAGTTTATTTGGTCTAAATTTCAGAACATTTGCATCATTACTTGCTGAGTAATTTAAATTTGATCTCATTTTTATCGATTGTTGTATACTTTTGGTAGGTTATAGTTAGTGTATTATTATTATATTCGGTAGGTCACGTGCTCTCGGTAAGTCGGTCCTCTCTCGATAAGTCGGCCAGACCACGGACTGATTTATCGAGGTTGACTATTACTATGTAATTACTAACGGAGTTATCATTTAGCCTATAATAACATCACTGACTAAGTTGCGTCAGAGTTATGCTTCTCTGCTTAGTATTAGAAGGAATAATGCGTTCGGTCTAGACATGTGGTTACGTGGCGAGTTATAATTGTAGATGGCTATTACGAAAGTGATTTGTATAATCGTTAACCACACAGTGCCCAATCATGAAGCGATACTGAGAAGAACCCTCAGGTATAGTCTATCGCGTTCACAAACTTCATGAGATTGGTTTTCATGTCGAGTAGGAAGTAAGAAAACCACCTGCGACTGAAAGGAATCGGACCAAGAGATTCTGTTGGGCCAGGGAAAGACGATGGAGCAATGAATGGAATCACATTATTTGGAGTGATGATAATGAATCAAAGTTTGAACTTTTAGAGGTGATGGTAGGAGTATACAGTATATTTTATCATAAATCATACTATAATCTCTATGCATGAAATAAATTATTAAACATTATAATCACTCCTGTAAAGACCAGATCAATTTACATCTTAAAGCATATATACGTCCAGCAAGATGAAAAACTATTCCCTTCCCAGGTCTGCCTACTTGGAGTCAGTAAGCATAATATTGCATCATAGTAACATACCTCTGAGTTCTAATGTCACTGCACTCATCACCTATTATTACCTTTGTCGAGTGAAGGCATGTGACTCGTAGAGATTTAGCGGAGCATGGCTTCTCCCACTTATTATTTAAATAAACAAAACTGACAGTTAGTGACCTTTGATTAGGCTTTACACTTACGGCTCACTGTGCCGGATCGCGACGCTAACCCTATATAGCTAATTGCTCTCGAGATCAGTATACGCTGGATTAGTTCGGTAGTCTGTCCGTTCGGGGTACAACGTATTTCACTATAATAATGCGCATCAACGTCACAATTATTTGCCAAGGGAATAAATAAGAACGATTATTCTTAATCGATATAGGGATTAGTGGTTTCACAACTATACTATGAATCATTAACAACGTACGCAGTGGAAGTCGATATACGGTTCGTTGATATAACGGATTTCGCTTAGGACGGATTTTTTTTTCTTGGAACCAAAGTTTCACTAATTAAATATAGCGGATTTTACTATTAAATCACTGTAGTGCGGTTCCGAAATTTTTTCGATGAACGGAGTTTAGTAATGCATTGTTCAATAACGGAATTATAACGGAGTCCGCTATAGTTCATAGGAGATCCGTACTAAAGTGGCCGACTCCGTTATAATTTGTATATAATCCATAGTAATATTAATAGAACAAATTTATCCGTCAGTGAAGTTGTCAATTTTTTTTCCTTCTTGTATATTAATAACATTTACAATATTATGAAGGGGGAAAGGAAAGGACAAGGGTTTCGTTAACAGCTTTACAGAAGAAAGAAATAGTTCTAAAAAACATAGCAAACAAACGAGTCTTGATCAATTTCTTGTTCTTGATTATTGACGAATATACTTTTACATTGACAGGAATATACGTCATCATCACATAATGCAGTAGGTATATTTTGAGAAACTTATGTTACACGATATGCGGATGCAGAACTCCACGTGAACATCTCTTTTAGGCTAAACAAAAGGGCCAGTGTCATTCTTTTTTAACCGTTTGTGCACGGTGTGATCTTTCCCCACTTTTGCAACTCTAAAACCATAATTTTTAAGCTATGGCTGGATATACAGTACATAGTTCTTCAGCAAAGCCTGAGCCTCTCGTAATTTTGTAAGCTTAGGTAAGAGCGAACAGGTTAGCTGTAAATGTCCATCAATTATTTATTCTCTTTATCGTCAATAATTGGGGCCCTGAATTTCGTTCATAACCCTGTTTTGATTTTGGTCACAGTTTAGCTGATCGACAGATCACCAATGAACTGCTTAAGTTTATCTGCTCGTTTACAAGTTTTTTGTTCCTATCTACAAACTCATTGTCGTTTGGATATACACACATCCATTTCTCACAAAATGAACGTTCTTCTCTATACGTCGACCGTTCCTCATTTGACTTCTCAAACATTAACCCGACTTAAACTATTCTTCCAGACGCATTATGACATAATTGTTGTTGATTCTAACGCGCTTCGTACAGAGCCCTGGTCGTCTTCCACAAGATTACTGATAATGTCCGATGGTGATTACGCAGCTTATCGACAATCGCTGCGATCAACCGTTACCAAGAAAATACAAGAGTATGTCGCTGGCGGTGGGAATTATGTTGGAATCGGTGCAGGTGCTATGTATGCTGCTAGGGGAACGTTCGAAGAGGAGGGAATTATTGACGAAAATGCGTCGGAAGAGGGTGAGTTTGGTGCAGAAGTCGGGAGGGAAGAGAGAGAGCTAGGTTTTTTTGATGGAGAATTTAAAGTATGGGAAAATAAAGAGGAAGAGGAGGAAGAGGAGGAAGAGGAGGAAGAAAGCCGAGGCGGAAAAATTGTTTTAGAGTTGAATAAAGAAGTATTGGGAAAGTATTACCCTAACATGCCGCATGAAATAAGTATCGATAATAATGAAGAAACAATGAATTCCACAACACTCAACAGAGGCTATTTTCATTTGAAAGACTCACAAAAAGTGATAGTCCTTGCGCGATATAAACGTACAGCTCACCCAGCAATAATCTATAGCTCAATCGGACAAGGCACAGCCATCCTTCTTGGCATTAACATCCTTAATCCATCACAATATGATTCAATGGCGCCTCTATCTGATCCGTCATCGATATCACATCTCCTGTGTTCTCTTTTCAAACTCCAGTCTTTAAATGTTTCTCCAACTCAAAGTCATGTTCCGCGCCTATCTCCACTCTTCCTCGCCTCATCCCGGTCTTCACTTACCGAACGCCTCTTGCGAAACATCAAGCCTATTACGTCCGATAATGGCACGCTTAAAATGACAAACAACACATTCCGTCTAGTGAAAGATCTCGCTGAATCCGGAGAATTGCTCAGACTATATGATAGGGGCGAATTGGATATAGTGGAGGATGGAGAGATACCAGTGTTGGTATATCATGATGATCCCCCGGGAGTGGAAATTACCAAGACGTTTGACATTGGAGCGTTTTTCGAATGCTTGAGAAAAGAAAGACAAAAGGAAGAGTTAGGTCAGAGGAGAGAAATGGAGTTTGGGTCGAGCGTCTTGTTCGGTGATAGCATTACGAGTACTCAAACTATTTTGGATAAGTAAGTAAGATAATTTGGTGATTCCCTAATAGAAATAATGTTACGATTATTTATTATGTCACACCTACTCTTTCAATCATATACGCATATATATATTTGTTATTTGTCATTGTCTTTTTGACCATCTGCTGTATTTTCTATTCCAAGCAACTTCTCTCTAACTCAGCACCTACCAACTGGTTTTGTTGTCACAGCCACGACACAAATTCGAGGACGAGGACGAGGACGGAATTCTTGGATATCTCCGCCAGGATGTTTACAATTTTCCTTAGTGCTACGTCATCCCGTTAATATATACTTGGCATCCGTAGTGTTTGTGCAGTATTTGTTGGGATTGGCAGTGGTTGAGGGCATTCGAGGCAGGGATGGATATGAGGTTAGTTTAATAATTCGGAGAACGTTTGTGACAAGGGGATGTATATACCTTTGTTGTAGTCCCTGGACAATTCATAGAGCAGTGACTTTGGAAGTTTCAGAAAGCGAATTCAACTCAAAAAAAAAAAAGGGGGGGGGGTCTCTTTGGAAGACATTCCGATATTCTCTGCCAAATGTTGGAATTAATTTCTGCAATTAAACTCGTGAGCTAGTTAGTTAACCCATTATGCTATCTTTAGAATATTCCACTAAAGTTGAAGTGGCCAAACGATATATATGGCGAAGTCTCAACTCGCGATGGGACATCCAAAGAATACGTGAAGATTGGAGGCATATTGGTAAACTCGCATTTTGTGCGAGATGAGTTTTTGTTAATTGCAGGTAGGCTTGCATTGTCTCCAAAAGTCTTCAATTTGGGATTAGTCACACCTAATTCACCATAATCGCTCGATGGATATGTTTGCCCAGGTTGCGGAGTTAACACAAACAATGTTGCCCCAACAACAGCAATCAATCGGATAATTGCGTCGTACAATGCATTACATAACACAGAGTTATCAGGATTCACGCAGGAAGGGCTTCTTGCCATAATTCTCACAAAGTTTGAGTTATTTTATTTGGAATTTGTTAATAATAAGCGCGGATTTGGTGTATTCCTTGACCTATATTATAAAAGATGGTTGCACTCGTAAGTGATGTTCCAACTAATGTTCCAACTACCTGACTGACGATCGACAATAATTAGATCTTTAGATGATAATCCGATGGTTGATGACTAATTGTTATTGTCTTCTCGTGTTAAAAAACTTATTAAATTTTTTTATTCCTAGTGACCAAATAGTGACCGTCGAGTCATTGAACAAGCGGGCGAGGATTGTTGGCATAACAACTGATTTTGGCTTTCTGAAAGCGGTCGTCGTCGATGAGAATGCGAATGACACTCATGAGATAATTACGTTGCAGCCGGACGGCAATAGCTTTGACATGATGAAAGGAATGATTACACGCAAAGTAAATTAAATATTCGTCACATTTTTTATCGACATAAAAAGTCATTAAAGTTTGTTTGTCTTCGAATAGTCGCAGTCCCGTTTTTTTATGTTGTGAGACACTATATTAATACGTTTAGTTATCGCCTCGAGGCATGCCCTGCAATAGAAGTACGTATAGAAAATGATGAATGAATTAGGGTTGATCAGAACGTTCTCGGAGTCGTTTGCAGTCGTACAATGTGTTTAGATTGCAACGCAGAAGGATATGCACAATATGAGAAAGGTTGTACAGTAAGTTTTGTGTCTAATAAATTATAACCATAACTATATTAAGGTTGTTTTGGTATTATAATATAACCATACTGGTATACGGCACATGTTAAGGTTGGTGATATTAAGTCATGGACAAAAATGTTAAACACAACACAAAGATAATTTATATCAAACATTCTTGGTTCTTGGCGAGCAGAAAGTGGTAAATGAGATACTGTCAATGGGAACAACAGCGAAAAATCGAATATCGCACAACAGTTTTATTAGCGCAGGAAATATGTTGCTGCCTATAATGGTTAATAATCATGTGATGTATATCTTAATATGTTGTTTGTAATTTTAAATAATGATATAACTTTGTTTGGCCCCAATGTAAGGCAAATTAGCTGGGTAAATAAACATACTGTTAAGCAGGATCCCGTGGCACTATTACTATTACGATCTTGATCTGCTTCGGACATTTCCTATATACAGCACATATAAATAAAAGCTGAACATTCATTTTTCAATAAAGATATCTGTTTCTTAGCACCTGCACATTTTACGCTTCCTACATCTCAAATAGATTATTCTTAATTATTATAATCCGAGAAACTCGTATATAACATGCAAGACACATTTAGCGAGGTCAGAAAATAGACTGTAGTTTGGCACACACATATTGACGTCTGTTTACTGGAATTATCATTCACCGCTCATTTATAAAAGCATTAAACTTATCTTTAATCATACTCTACTGTCTCCTTATTAGACTAGGATGTCAAGTCCCAAAACTTCAGCGCAAGTAGCCCCAAGTGATATAAGCAACTTCACATTAAGAGAAAAAGACCCATACACAAAGAGCAAGGCCATGCCACTCTTTAACACAACAAAATTGCAGGGACATCAATCTGCTCTATTGAATGGACCCAAGCGCTGGCATCCAGCACAGCAAAAAGCGAAAAAGGCTCTCAAAGCTCAACATTATATACAAGCCATAACACATTTAACGCACGTGTTAGAAATATATCCCAACAGTTATTCAGCGAAATGTGATAGAGCAGAAGCTTACATGAACATCAACGAATTAGATAAAGCAAAGGAAGATCTCACTGCTGCTATAACACATAACCCAAAGAAATCACAAGCGTGGAGCAAACGAGGAGAACTATTCTATCGACGGGCAAGATATGATGAGGCATTAGTTGATTTAGCAAAAGCACTGAAATTAGAATCAAAGAATGTCTATGCTCTATGTACTAGAGCAAACGTGTATCATAAATTAGGTAATCAAAAGAAAGCACTAACAGATCTCAACTTAGTATTACAATGCGAACCGAACAATGTAGTAGCATTACGGTCAAGAGGAGAATCGCATTGTCACCTCAAAGAGTACAATGAAGCTCTCCAAGATCTAACTAGGGCATTAGAAATAGAACCAGACGACGTACAAGCATTAACAAACAGAGGAGATGTCTATTGCAATATGGACAAATATGCCGAAGCAGTGTCAGATTTTGATAGAGCACTCGATATTAAGCCGGATTACGCACTAGCGTTGATGAAGAGAGGAGATGCATATCGAAGGTTACAACGATATGAAGATGCACTGCGCGACCTGAATAGATCACTATTCCTTGAACCGAATAACGCATTTACGCTAAAGAACAGAGGAGATGTTTTCAGAATGTATAACAGATATGAGGAAGCATTGGCTGATCTCAATGCTGCAGCAGAGATCGATTCCAATGATCCATTTATCCTCAGTGCTCGCGGAGACATATATCGTACATTAGGGAGATATGAAGAAGCATTAACCGATTTAAACAAATCAATCGACGCAGAGAGTAACGACGCTGCAACCTTAATCAGTCGTGCGATTGTGTTTCAAAAGACGAACAGATATGAAGAAGCATTGTCTGATTTAAATCGTGCCCTGGAAATGCAGCCAAATGATCCGCATACTCTGTCCATTCGAGCTGATGTATACTTTAATTTGGGTCAATATTATGAAGGCTTGGTCGACGCTGATGAAGCATTGGAAAGTAAGCCAGATGACGTTTGGATATTGACAATTAGAGGAAGAATCTATCTTGCTCTCAATCGTAAAGAGGAAGCATTGCTGGATATCAACAAAGCTCTTCGACTTGAACCGGATAATTCATTGACATTGTGTTTCAGAGGAGAAATATACCATTCATTATATCGGTTTGATGATGCAATAAACGATCTCAACAGATCGTTGAAACTTCAATCCGATCAATGGATATCGTTAATAGGACGCGGGGCTGTCTATCGGTCAATGAAGTCATTCAGTCAAGCACTTGATGATCTGAATCTAGCGCTTTCGTATACTCCAACCACTAGAGCTGAAGAACGATATATAACAAAGGCGCTTCGAAATAGAGGGGCAGTATATAGGGAACTTGGTCTATTAAATGAGGCATTGAACGATTTGGATACAGCTATTGAACGTGAACCCGAGAATCTATTTGCGTTGTGTGAAAGGGGAGTTTTGTATAGATTGGCGGAAAAATATGATGATGCTTTGTGTGATTTAGATCATGTGCTACAACTTGATCCATATAATCCATTTGCACTGAATGAGAGGGAAGAAGTTATCAAAACAAAATTAACCAAAACTCTCCGGAGACCTTCACTTTCACCGAGGTAATTGATCACTACGCTCTTTTTGAATAATCTCGTATAACGATTATTTGACAAAATTGCAGAACCCAAAAAATTACTATTTGTAGTTAGTCAGGTTGATTAGTCATTTTAATTGTAGAATATGACGTATTTATTATCAGTATGAAGTGGGCTTGAAGATGTATATACACGATGAGTAAATTGTATACAATACATGTTCATTGGTTCGTTCCGTTTACTAGTGGGGAGGATTTGAAACGTAGTGCCACAAATAGGACTGTCACCGCATTGGGCAATTTGGCTCCCTGTCATCTGCGGGTTGAATAACAAATATGCATAATTCGTTATTGTTATCACCAATTTTCTGCAAAACATGCGATTCATCATAATAATAATTGAATGTGTGGTGCAATGCATCTCACCCTTGTCTCTGATGTCACAATCGAAATTACGTTATCTTATTGGTCACAAGAAGCTATTTATAAGACAATGACAACATAAACATGTGACATTAACTATTAATTTTGTAACCGCAAATATTTTGATGCTGCTAAAGCTTTAAATATTCGATAAAATTACTTGACCGCAGCACTTAATTATTTGATATTTACCAATCCTTCCTTCACTTAACTCACACCATTGCTTTCTGACCGTCGTAAACTTGTTTGTGCTGAATTAAATACAAATACAACGAATCCTCTCTAAATGCAATGCATCGGGACCATATGGCCAAACATGACATGCATTTACAGAGGGTTTGAGATTCATATATCAAATATAATGTACAGCAAGTTTAATACAGCTTCAAGTGCCCCGTTACTTGATCGATCACTGCACTTGGCCCTATGAACGACCGATACAGAATCAGCATATTCAGAATGACGAATTATAAAGTTTGTTATTACAATTTACTGGGAAAGCAATTGAAGGAAAAAGCCCTTTCTTAAATTAATTTACATATTCCCCCCGTTACGTTATTAAACCCGAATTAACCCATTATTTAATCTTTCCCAGTTACCAACTCACCTGGCCCTATTCCTAACACTGTCATGGATCCAGAAGAAATCTGTGTGCGACCAGCATCTTGGATTATTTCTGCACATAGATTCAGGCGGCATGCTGTTTTTTCTAATTCGAGACTAAGCAGTGAGAAAAATTGGCAGACTATAAATATACAAGATATATCCTCATATAATAATGTCGGGAAAAAGGAAACAATGCTTACGTACAGTTCATCCCGACCATTTGCTCTCAATGTAATCTTTGGTTGGCCCGAATACTCCCAAGCACGTAGAAGCTTGATGTTTTAAAAGCAATAAAAACGTTAAGGCATTGTTTTCTATAGCAAATATAAAGCACAACTTTGTTATAAATACCTTTGGATTTGTTGCAGATAGCCGCTTGTAGCATGCCAATGTCGCATGAGAGCACTAGATAGCGACACATACGCGCACGACAGCAAACGAAGAAATAATAAATGATAACGTCAAAATTGGCATGCAAGTGGAATTTCCATATTGTACGCACCTGGGCAGCCGCTTTCCCTTTTGTCATCCCGAGATCGTTTCTCACAACCAGAACCTGGACGGGTAATGATTAATGTCGACACTTGCTAATCGCTTACCAAAATCATTGTTTTCTTCTCTACCCCTCTGATCTCAACCAACCAGTTTAAAGTCGTCATACTTCTCGGCATCCAACACCCCTCGTGAATTTGATACTGGTGTATCTTCAAAGGCTTTTTTACTCGCATCTGATACATCATTTTTGCTAACCTAAAGTTGTAAAATCTTAACAAGTGCGATGTTAGAATTCAACGTGATCGTAAGACACTTACACGTCCGCTTTTCGAAGACTCGATGTAGCGTCCTAATTTATAGCCTACATAGAGCGCACATGTTGTCACGATCAAGAGTGTTGTGATTGGAATCATTCGTATTAATAAGTTTGATTCTTTAAAGTTGTGTTACCGTGTGAGCTAAAATGTCAAAGGTCACATGGATGTTCATTCGTACCACATTCCACTGAAAAAAAGATCTTACATTAACGAAGTGCTAAAGAAAAAATATTCAAAAAAGATTGAACATTACCGTCATCCGCGCTAAAGAATTAGCTTAGCTTTATGGTAGAACTATTATAAAATAAATATTCATATGCAGATTAATACTAATACGATGATGAATCAAATCAATGTACCAGTTCCATCAGTTTTTTTTTTCTTACTAAATAGATTGAACTAGTAAGGTCAATTTTTTCTAGGTTTATCACATATTTCCCTCTTTCAGGGAAATATTTGGTATGATCGATATATATTCTTTTCGTCACACATTGCTAAAAAAAGCGGGTGTTTTTTGTACAATTTTATTTACAAAATCAAACGGTTAAAAAGGATCAGCACTCTGATCTTATTATTATGTTTCTTTACCGACTTTTCGAGCCGTTCGTTGGTACAGCCCCATATTTGTAATAATTTAGCAATGATTTGCATCATTTCGTATATAGCATTTCCGCTTTTTTTTTCCCTATCAAGACAACGACATAGGGTAAAGCTGCTAGTTGACGTAATAGCACATTGTACACTCTTGATACATATGGCAGGAGTGGAAAATGATCATAATAATATCTCTCTTCATTACCGTAAGCTTCGATTAACATCGATCTGTAAATCGACTTTTGATATAAAATGTTACAGTCAGATGGTCTGGGGTTTGGGATAGGGAGAGCGATTAATCTTTCGCGTAGGGGTGTTCTTCCGACCGGGGGATGTTACCAGATTAGCTTCATGCTACCGCGCTTCTCAAGCTTCAAATCGCTCATGATTCCAAACGAGGGTACCCACAATAAAATAACAACAATTATTCTACTGCGGAATCGAAGGGGAATAAATTCTATTTAATATTAGTCGGATTCCGTCACTTGTCTCAAACTAAACAATTTTTGTTTCAATAAATAATTATTGGCTCTCGTTCCTCAATTAAGAAAGAGTAACAGATCAACGGACAACTTATACAGCTTAAATGAGCCGTTTATGGACGTTTACAGCTTGAGTGAGCCGTTTATTGGTGTGTCCGGTCAAATAATTAACATTTTGACAATGAAAGAAAGTAAAGTTTCGATTTCAAAGGGAATCGTTTATTATTATTCCATGGAGTGGGAATTATTGTTCTAATAACTTGAACAATATTTTATAACATGAACAGTATTTACAACATATAAAAATTAACAACATGAGAATTCGACAACGGAATAAGGGTCGCTTATATACCTTTAGCGACACTCAAAAATCGAAACGGAGTTAAAAAATAATTAAACAATCGTAATTTCTATGAACAACTAATCATATTCTAAGTTGGCTATTTGCGTTTGTGCTGACACGCAAAAATCGAAACATTTTCTGCGCCTGACACTCAAAATTCGACACGATGCATCTGACACTGAAATTGCCGACACCGTACCATTCTAAAATTAACGTGGGATTTTGCTTGACTGCGGAGGAAGATTTACCATATGACTCACTTATCATCAGATCGGCTTGCCGTAACAAAAATTAGAATTTCTCTCAACTTCCCTTATGGAATGATCTACTAAATAAACGTGCCAGTCGTTGAGAGAAGACATCCATAAAGAAACAGAATTTTCTCGACTCGTAAATGAAAGGGAAGAGGACTTTATCATAATGCCATCCGTAGCAGTTAAAATCTCATGAAGTTCGCGGAGAAATATTTGGTAATTACAATACGCTATACACCATGTGATACGTGAACAGGAAACTGTTAAACGGTGAGATAAAGCCTCCGAAATCTGTAGCTTCAATAAATAAGAGTATAATAAAGTTAGCGAAATTCATGAAAGGATCGTTAGACTCTATCGTTAATAGTCATGGTTAAGTTGTCGGTCTGCAAGTATTGATTCATGTAAATTATCGTAACTTTACTGATGTTTGAATGCCGAACCAATTACGTGTAGATGCAAATCCAACAGGAAGCAAAACCAAACTTTTGACGGTTTATACCGTCATAATATGTTATCGAGAATATGAATTTCTTAAATACAGTACCAAACGAGTTGTTTTGCAGTTTGATCACTAATTACTGTATTTGTCTATATAGGAAAAGTAGGATTTACCATTATTATCTCAATTTCCTTCAATTTTAACTAGTTGATCAAATTATTATTGTTGTTGTTGTCGTTAAAAAGGGTTATTATATATAGAATAGACAACCAGAGCACTGCACCATACGATCAAAACCCAATACGTAATCGAAACATGTCACTAGATTATACGATTAGAGAGCGTCCAGAATTTATTGAGCTATTTACAACAATTGAATAAATAATCAGGGAAAAAAGATTTTTCAAATAAGAAAAAGGAATGCTTTATGTAAAAATAATACAGTAAATGGCTTAATTAAATTTTGTCACGTGATTCTCGATAAGTCGCAGCCCAAATTTTTCGCCGGCTTATCGAGACTAACTGTGTGCACCAATACTTACAGTCCCGGGAAAAACAATGGTGGAGCTTATTAAATGCAATTTCCACAAATAAGTTAAACTTTTGGCAGTAACTAATGTTGTTCACGATAACAAATTCTACTTGTAATAAAGAGTGATAAATTTCACTAAAGAATGATAAATTTCACAAAAATTTTCAACATTTTTTTGGCATTTAACTTTTATGCAAGAAAAAAGTCTTGGTTTTGTCAAGGGCATGGTATAATAAAAATATTGATTCAATAGCTCTAAATTGTTAAAAAAAAGTTGCAAATAAGGTAGCATTTGTTATTGTAAATAGTTTTATTTAGTACTGGAAGATTGTAAAAAAGATGTCTGACATATGGCTTTATCAAGCTATAACTTGTTCGCCTGCTAAATTTTTAAAATTTAAAATTAATATTATGCCATTATTTTTTTTTCCTGGACCGTAAAGTTTAATTATTGATCGTTAGACATATTAATCACGTAATATAGTTTTATGCAGAAGTTATATTATTATTATGCTAGAAGATAATGAAAATCAGGAAGACGCGTTGCCTGTTATTTCTGTTAAAGAAGGATTGGAAGCCCTACATATCTATGCCATTTTGTTGCAACAACCTAGGGACTGTTTTGATGATGATAAAAAGTTGACCAATGTAAAGATATTCTTGTTGATATTTCGGATCGAATATCGATTATCCAACGTTCACGAAGGAGGTCTCCCTTGTGGGTTCTCATAGTTGCTATACTGCTCACCTTACCATTTGACAACGAAAACTTCCTAGAGCTCCAGCTGGTCAGGAACCTAACTCACGTATCCAACAATAGTTGCAAAGATTCGTCGGGACGGTACAATGGAAATCCCCTGTGGCACGCGCCTCTTTATTATAGTACATTAGAATTTCTTATCGAACATTGTAGTATAAGTCATCTGCATAACGACAGGAAACTTCAATCTATAATATTCGCGTTTTTGGATAATAATAATCTCTCTTTGGGTCACAAATTTGTCATCAATAATAGTAGTAGGTTTACGAGTGGAGGTATCCTATTTTCATACTATAGGACCTCCGATTACTGGTCCATCTTGATGTTTATCTCTATTTCCCCCTTTGCGCGGCACTATTGCTTTCAAGTCTTTCTATTACAAGTAAAACGTTATAAGAAAGTCGTCGGGTCGGTCCGAATACTCTCTTATAATGAGCAATTTCTTATGACGAGAGTCATTAGTTAGAGGATGTTAAATAAAATCTTTCTTGTGGCCATATTTCTTATATCGAAGGTTTCTATAACGGGTTTTATTTGTATTATGAGACCAAAGTTGCAATGCCTCACATTGCACAACAGCAAATAAAACATAAAAAGTCTTCGAGAATCTTAGCTGATTAATCGTAATGAGTTAATCTATTATTCTATGAAACAGAGTTACGTGAGTAGTTTACAATGCATAACTCCAAAAATACTTGTTTTATAGGACTGGGAACGATAATCCCATCGCATGCCATTGAAAGATGATCCAGAAAGATGTCAGTCTTGTCACAGAAACAAAAGCTCGCAATTAAGTCTAACCAAATATTACTATCGAAAGGTTGTTACATCTAAACTCCGGAAGTTGATATTTAATATAGTAATGCGGGTTAGGGAGCACCATTAATTTATCAATTCTATAGAGAATTCGACAGGGCAGCAGCAGTACTGAGAATGTGGTCATGACAAGAACCAGGGGCTAAGCATCAAGTTGTTCGGAAACTAAAAACTGCATAGTCAATACGTACATTAATTTGCAATCATTAGCCTAAATTATGCGATCAGGAAGCAGTCATGATTGACCGGATGTTAAACGTATGAGCTTATGAAGCATGGCCTTCGCCTATGAAAATGGTATATTAGCAACGAACTATGATGTCTGCTGCTTGCTTGAAACATATCATCTTTACATATATTCATACTCAACGAATTACATTACAGAATCGTGCAAGTTCTTGCTGAAATGTACGACACTGTTGAAAGTTACGGTGAATTAATTGTCGACAGCGAAGACGATTAAAGCAAGCCTTCACCCGCTTGTAGTTGTATATGCTATTCGCGTCTAAGGGCGAACATTCTCTGGTCTAAAACGGTTTGGTGGTTTATGCATTATTTGATAGATTTTCTTAATGTGATGCACTATACAATTACAATGAAGAAGAAAAAAAATATACAATGGCTTAGCAACGTAAGCACAAAGATTGTACTCTGAACAGCATCCATAAAAATCAACTATTTCTGGAAAGATTCTCAGTGACTATCGAACGTGGTTATTGCCGAGCGACTTTTACAATTTTCACCAACATAAAATACGCATCCTTGTCATTCCAGAAAGGCGACTTTAAATACAAGCACAATTATTGTGCACTCAGAGTGTTCATTATTCTCCTCATCATCAGACCTTTTCAAAAGGAAATCTACAGCTTAACTAGAATGCAAGTACAATCATCATACTCTTGCAAAGTGTTCTCGAAAAGTTCTCGATCCCCTTCTCTATTGCAGAGATGCTTTACAATGTCCATGGGTGACTCTCCAATATCTATTTTTCGGCCGACCTGAGTAGCTATAGTCAGATTTTGTACTTCAGGCTTGCTTGCATACATGTGGTCAAATAGCCCGTCAGTGCTCATTAACAGGAATCCACGCCCACTAGTATCCGAGAGTCGGTCGAGCCTGGTAAAGTATACATCTGGAACGCAAGATACCACTGGCTTATTGGGATCAAGCTTAAAAAGTAAATCGCCAATTGTAGCTGCCACATTAAGTGACCAGTTGATTCCTCTACCATTAGAATACGGAATACCAAGATCATTATTTGCGTCTTGAAGTCTGATACGTGCTCTCTTCAGACTTGGTCTTATTCGTCTCTCGTGTCTAACAGGGTCGAACTTGATGGGTTTGTCATTGTTGTCTACAAACATACCGCCATTGCAGAAGATATTTTGTGCCAGACGTTCAAGATATGGTTTGTGATCCTCACTCGCAAAGTCGACTATCCATTTGTTTCTAACTCCATGAGCCAGGACTGTGCGCGAATCCCCAACATTGGCATTTATAAGCCAATCACCAAAAAAGATATTCAACACTAATGTTGCGCCATCGTCAACTGGTTCAACTTTACTTTCTTGATTCCGCCATTGACGAAATTCTTCCCTCTTTCGATCAAGATACTCGTTATCCAGACACTTGATGACCTCCGTCATATCTTGTTTGAACTTCTCTTGCACAGATACCTTGCACATCTGAAACGGCGTATAATCCTGTAGTAGTTTTTCGATCATTTCAGGTATTCTTTCTGTTAAAAACTTTGAGCATCCTGCACCACCATGTCCATCAGCAATGCAAAAAAGCCTTGTCATCGGCTGTCCGTTTTGCATATATAAATCCTTGATACAAAACGAATCCTCGCATTGCGGCTTCGCGACCCTCTTCTTCGGACGATTTCTTAAACGTGGATATGAGTAACCGGTCTGCTGTCCTACGCAGAAATCAGACGGTTTTAATGATGTATCAATAGCAAAGTCTGTTGGCTGATACGTCGTCAATAGCATGTCAATCAATGACTCCATCCTGAATTGAAGAATACGAGTTTTAATGTGATCATACTTTTAAGGCATAATATATGCAAAAAATCCAACTCACTCTTCAGACGTCTCGTCCAAACCGGCCATTGAGTCAGTGGTTAATCGACCGTTGGGAACATAGCAAGATTCAGATTCGGAGGACCAGTCACTATCAACGTCCGAAAGATCTGAACCAGAGTCGATTAAGTCTAACCAGTCAAATTCTGGGCCAACCTTCGTCTTTACGGTCGACTGCGCGCTATTCGACTTTGAATTAGAATGCTCCGAACTCAGACGACGCCCTTTATACCCCTCCGCGCGCTTTCGCTTTTTTGAATGGCTCGAGGCCCGAACCGTTCGTTTTCGCTTCTTATTAGTAGTTCGTCGTTTTGATTGCACGCTATTTCCACTAGTAGGCGCCGCTATAAGCTGAGGGGTCGTGTCTATTGGCATCTTATCGGAGAATATCGACCCTTTCGGGAATAACTCTGGTGATAGGCGGTAATAGGTACCCCTGCCTCCATCACACTTCAGTTTGCTTATTGGCGGGGGAACTTGAAGTTGCGTCGCAGTGGATAGCACTATGGATATACTCCCTTGTATTGTGGAAGCCGGAGTCTTTCCTCTATTAAAGATAAAGGATCAGCTCTGAATGACCTAACAGTTTAGCAAATCAATTCAAGTATCAAGCGTCCGTGAAGGGTCGCTCTTAAAGTCACTGTTTAACTTGCCTCAATCGGATAACATTTAACGCGTGACATGCAGCTGAGAAAAGTAATCGGTTAACTTCATGTCCCAAAATAAATCTACTGGATCAACACGGTTATGACTCAATTTCATTACCAACGATCTGCTTTGCTGTCAACCACTCGTTTCCCATTTTCAGGAAGACATGACACATGGCTGTTAGTACTTTGTTTTTTCGCAGCTCGGGGTGCAATTCGAGACTCTCGACTGTAAGGCTGTCGTTTTGATCCTTCATGATGGGAGCAACAAGTTGAAAGTCGTATTAAGATGGGTTGTGTTTTTGACGATGATTTATGGATTGACACCTACGTCACGGTTACACAGAGAAATTAAGCAGTTGACGCGAGACATAACTGTCCTGCGAGAGAGCTAGTGTTATGTTTTTAATTTTAATCGATTGATGCTTTCTGCAACTGTCCTGTAAATCACCTTATTCAGGATCAGATTGTAGTGCCAAGACAAATTACAATGAAACACGCACATAAAGGCTACAAACTGATCCCGGTTCTGTAAAGATACCAACAAATTCAAACCCATATAATATTGATACATCTATGGACCACATAAATTAAAACGTAAGGACAGTATATATACATGATATAAACAATTGAACAAGTTACATGCATAATCTATCTCAAATATCTTCGTTCTCTTTTGTTGCCACTGTTTTCGCGTGTTCGCGATGCTCGTCAGCGGTGGCAAATAACGATTTTATCACTTCTTGATCTTCGGAAGTCAAGTCCCTAGTAAGTAGTTGATAGGACAATGGATTGCGTTGTTGTAATCCTATACAAAACGGGACATCCGAGAATCATTAGGCTAATTAGATCATTTACGTAATTACACGTAAGAAACACTTACCAACTAGCGTCTCCTGGAATTTGATGTACGCATCAATATCATCAAGTGGAGATTCAAACAAGACCTCTTCCTTGATGTCATCTTCATCGTCATCCGTCTCTTCCGCTGCCGCCTTTTCTGCCTAATACAAAAATGATAGAGCTAAACATGTGTTGCAACACATGATGCTAAGCATAGATAATATTACCTCTTGCGCCAACATCTCCAAGTACTCGGTGTCTTTATCGAGCACATCCTCATCATCAGCTACAAGATCAGCGGGAAAGATTAGATCACTTTATATACTCATTGTGTCAAATTAGCACACACCATTTTCTGTAGCAAGGTCCTCAAAATCATCATCGGCTTCCTCATCCCCGCCAAAAGCCTTGAATCGGTCAGATTCATCATCATCACTATCAATGCCTTCTTCATATGCTTTTTGCATGCGTTCTCGATCTATGAAATTAGATCAATTCAGATTCTTCCGTGATCCTGCAAATTATCATGAACATACAGTTTCTTACTTTGTTCAGCCTCAGGCAATCCTTTTAGTACAGTCAACAAAGCCTGTAATATTTGCGACCACCCCACCTGCACTGCCTGTGGCAGTTGTTCTGGAGGCAATTCTACTAGTACACATAATGCCATAATGGTGAGTTTCTTATCATGGACACGATTAAATTTGTCTAGGCTTTGGAACCAAATCGTGAAAAAAGCCTGCGTTGATTGGCGTTCCTCAAGGATGACAAGCGTGTGTAGCGGGTTATAATATAGAGCATTGATTATCTTGTTGATAGAGTAAACCAAAAGATGATAAATTAGGTATGATAAATAGAATGGCGCTAAATTCGATAGGATTATATTAGAGTATTTAGGTCAAGAACCGAGAAAGAATAATTGGAACCTACAACTTCAAGAAGATAAAGTTTGAATGCTGTGCTGCGTAATTCTTGTACTTTGGCGAAGTACATGAAAGCAAGGTCCATAAACGGTCTTACATACTGTCATAACAAAAAGTGCTTTAGTATTCATTTTGACTAAATCTTATAACACCTTTACTAGACGTATAGCAACTCGATTGGTATTAAATCTCACCTGGTCTACTTGACCTCTGCAATTCAACAGAACAGATTCCATTAGTTTACAACCAGCCACACGGTCACTTTCCTCCAACCGATCATGCTTCATTATCTGCATATTATGCATGTGAACTCGATTATTAATATTGTATTTGCGCTTATGAGGTCTCATAACAGTAATACACACCGTATCAATGATATCCATCATCATGGCTTGTATGTTTTGATTTTCTAACAATACATCTTTGCCGTATGATATATAATTATCCAACGAAGGCACAATGTCTGAAAAAAAGTGGCAGTCTACAATTAGTGTTCAAAAAATTATACTATTCACATCCAATATACTCTCCATTGCATTTCGGATGTATAGTTCTATGACGAAAAAGAATTACCTTCAATGTAATCTATTCCAGCATCTTTGACAGATTTGTATACTAAATCAAACACGTTCCACATAGCCGGTGACACTTTCTTTGTTGTGAAAGTGCAGTAATCGATAATCTCAAACACATCATCATACAAATCTAGCACAAACATTAATTGCTCGTTTAGTCAAATTACAATTCCACTAGTGCAAGGCTAATCAACACCAGAATATGAGGTCATTTCATTCATATTTACCGACAATATTATTCTGTAGAGTATACGTAATTACTGGAAGTAAGGATACTTCCATCTGAGCGAAAGTTTCCGGAGAAATTTCCAAGTTCACGATCATACCAGACAAAGTCTTAAGCACACCATTCGCTGCCATAGTCTTATCATCAATAGTAAGAGAATTTAAAAAGTCCTCATCACGATCTTCAGGAATCGACTGAACAATTCGCAGATATGCATCACGCTACGAGAAAAAAATATATTCAGCAATTACTGGTATGCAATAGAAAAAATCAAGTAAGATACGTCGAAAATGAGTACCAATTGCTCGCATAATTGAATCGCGAATGGGCTCAGTTCTTTTGAGAACACTTCAACAAATTCCTCCATTACAGTAGTAAGAATGTCCATATCAGCTTGATTTGTGAGGTTGATTAACTCTGTTGAATAGTAGATGAAAAGCATTTAGCTAACTACAGGATTTAGAAATCAACGTTCATCACACAACGACGGTTGCTGTTTTGCCTTGCATAACCACGGGCAGACTCGGTGAAAGCGCCGTCCTAACTTCAAGGATATATAGAAGAACGAATCATAGATAATCAATTAATTATATAAAATTACAAAAGACAAACTAGAGAGAGAGTATATATATTTAGATATTTTATAACGCACCAACATCATGTCGTATCATACTCTGCAAAGCCAAAGCAGCTTGTACTTTTACGGGTAGTTCCACGTCCCTCATGCAGTCGGTAATCCCTTGGAAAGCAGCCGCAAGGTTTTGCTGGTCTTGAAAATTCAGTTCAGAGAATTTCACTAACATATCACATGCCTACCCGTAGATCCGTAAAGTAAGTACTTCGCATATTCACGTTTTCACAACGATCTTAAACATTACTATCACATTCTATCCTTTTGCCGTACAACTTACTCTCGCCCTCAAGAATGGATGCTGACTCTTGAATTCTGGAAATACATGCTCAACGAAAAATCCTTCCATTAAATGAGTAACGTTGCTCCTTTTCCTTAAAATTTGATCGGCCAAGCATCCCATCATTCTCAATGCACCATCTTTTTCTCCTGGTTTCTTCTCATTTGACGGAGCTTCTTGATAGGTCTTGAGTATAGAATTAATAACCACTAGAATCCCATTAAGTACGTGCTTCCGACGGTGTCGTGTCAGATCTATCAAGAATGTGGTAGCAGCATTTACTGGCGATGTAAAGTCTTCGAGCGGGTCAACCTTTTTATGTATGTATTCAATAGGATCCTCCAACCATAGTTCATTGTCTTCAGTAGTAAAGCAGAGTTGCGGGAAAATGAAATGAGAGACTAGCTCGCCACTGTAAGGTTTTAAAATCTGCCATGTCTTCTTGTGAAAAATTCTGTTGTCGGTTATATAAAAATTTCCGGGTTCTTTATTTCAATGCTAGCTATCACCAAAGACACGAATTAATCAAATTTCACGTTATACTCACGCATCCTTATAGAAATCAGCCAAGGAGAACAACGCACTCTTGCTCAACCATTGTTCTTTTTTAATCCATAACTCTGTTTGATGTAAGTATTGTCTTAGGATCTGTGGTGCAAAATTCTCAATGAAATTCTCGGCAAATGTTTTGTACAAGTTCCAAGCTGAACGAGGAAGTTGTGCTGGGTTGCCATATCTGCTGAACAAGCGATTTAGAATGCTATATGCCCATTTTTTAGGACGCATCCAGCCAAATTTCTCCCGTTCCGCAGGATCAGCAGGAAGTGCTGATTCTGGGCTAGGTTTAGCAACTATGTTAAGAAAAAGCGTTCCCCAGTGGACCAATGATGAATTGTCTTGAAGTTCTTTGACAAGTTCGTACTGTAGGAGTTGAGGTATACAGGGATTAGTCAGAGTAAAGTGGCTTACAGTAGCCTTGGCATATCAATGATATGTTACTTACGTGAACTGCCGACGAATACGTTTTAAGTATTATCCTCATGAGCTCTGCAGCATCAAGACTGTCTTCGTTCTGTATCCTTAGCGCAACTTGTAGAATTACCGGAAACGCAGTTTGGATGATTTCTCGTAAAGGGCTTCGAAAATCTTCTGATTTCCATCTGTAAAGACGTAATTAGCTATTTTACTCTAACAAATGCAAACTTATATTTAATAATAATAATCACTTACTGGTAAATTTTAACAACTTCTAACAAAGCCAAACAACCGATGTAAACTGTGCTCAGATCATTCGATGTGAGCATCATTTGCACTTGCGACAGATAATCCGGCCAATTCTTTGGATGCTCTCTAGCCAAGACGCGGTTTAAACAATCAAGCAATTGAATCCTATATAAATATAAATTTAGAATAAATTACATTATATTTGTTTACGAAAAATTGCTTGATGTACAAAATATTTTTACCTCACATTATTTGGGGTGTTTAAGAGCACGTTGAGAATATTTTGTTTAAAGCCCCTCCGGTCACCGTCCGAGATTGGTACTGCTTTCTTATTGTCCTCATCCACCTCCCATGAACTGCGAATACGATTTTTCAAATATATAGCGGCTAAATGACAATTAACGTATAAATTGTTGATTTGTCAAACGTATAAGTTTAAGACTTCCATTAGCTCATGATATTAACATACCAGCCTGCCTTGTGCCAGTTTCGCTCTCTTGTGACCCAATCATTTGTAGGCAGGTCGAAACAAAGCCCGGCATAACCTCAACCTAGATAAAGTTCTCTCAGTCAATACTCGCGAATTGATAGTTATTTGCGGTACCCACAAGTTCCCCAATTCTCACTCTTTTTAGCTGTAATTCAGCTTGTTTTTGGATATTAGGATCAGAATGATAAGTGGCCGTAAATAGTTGGTATATCGAATGGTAATCCATTTTTCCGATTAGTTCGAGAGAGCGGGAGCCTGTTTACTGTGAAAGAATTTTTTGCTGCATCCAGATGATCGCGTAAATCAATTATTCACGTGATAGTGTTGTACAATATTCAATGTAAAGTTAAAGTACTGACAGTACATACTAATACAGTCGAAGCTCGAAACTTAGGCACAGCCCATGAACTCCATGCATGATTTGTTATAGTGGACTTCTTGAAATCTACACTCAAGAAATGTCAACAGATGTAAACTCTGTTGTTCATGCGTACATCGTTTTGAAGCTAATTAGTTGTATTTTTTAAAATGGTATGGGATTTAAATACCGTCACTTCATCAAGCTGCAGCTTTAAAACGATAGCAGGGCTTTATTTTTATACAATTAATTAGAACAAATCGTTATATATAATACGTATGGACAATAGAGATTTTCAAATTAAAGGGTTACTATGTTTCATTAATAAAATTTGTTTTCTTTGGCGGCGGTATACCTTGCAAGTGAAAGACACTTTATTGCATTCAATAAAAATACAATATTACAACAACAATCTTAAAGGTAACAAATGTCCAAGTTAATTAGTCGTCCCTCTCTACGGTCACCTCCTCTATAAGCACACTTGGGTTACAATCACGCGTTTTTATAGAACCGACCGAATTTATAGTAAATTACTTCCCTACAGTCCTAATTTGCTTATAGTCACTATCACAGGACGTAGCGGAATCAATAAATAACAGATACCAGTGAAACTCAATATAATGGAGGACACGGTTCCTCCGCCAATACTAATACTAAATCGAAAGATCCGCTAAATCGATAGTTCGCGATATACCGGATATTATAAGTAAATGTCTGTTACGCTAACAAGTCATCAACAGTAATTTATTACAGATTCAATTGACATTAAATTCACAATCCTTCCAACGTAGTTTGTTTCTTCTTTCAAATGCTTTTGCGTGTAATGAATCTTCTGAGATTATGTAGCTTGTTCATTAATGATGCGCTAATCTTAAATTATTCTGTTGAACATATTTTACCACATTATCAAGTCCTACGATTACATCATTGACAATCTCCTAATTCCGTTTCCACGCGAAGTTAACGACAAATATTAGACAATGTCCACACCGAAAATTACTTCAAACTGTAATCTATCCTTTTTTTTTTGCGCCACTTAAAGTAAATTCGCTTTGAAGCAGAATGTTTATGATCGTTCGATTTTTAAATTGGTTGGCCAGACAATATGGATCGTTATATCAAGCATATTTTTATTACAATGACATTATAGTACATTTGGATTAGCATCCGTTATAAGCTTATCGAAAGATTACTCATAATCTCCGGTATATCAAGACACGTTTAATTAGTGATAATTTGGATCCGTCAAAAATCTCCGTATTAATAATTAAGCGATATCCGTTATATCGAGAATCACGCGCATATATAATTCACATTTAATAAATCGTTGTGTTTGTTATCTATAATTAGAATCGTGAAACAACTCTGCAAACTAGTTTGTCGTAGAGAATTGATTTGCTTTTTCTTATTTGACGTTATAAATATTTTATTCCTGACAATATAGAGCATTTGATTGCTGTACATAATTCAATGCTGTTTTATTTGAAACGGATGGAAATTTATCTTCATTATCTTCTTCGTCTCAATTACATTATGCAGAGAAGTGTTATAACTGCAGAAATTTAATTTGATTTTTAGAATACAATTTATATTAATATTACTTTTATAAGGGGACAATCCGTGTGTTGATAATAGAGATGTGTTGATATTAGAGAGGGTAGACTGTATTTTGATTGTATGATAATACGGATAGTGAGCAAACAACAAATGATAGCTGATGACATAGATCATTAACACGCCTCACGATCAAATTCATAATAGCCCTGTTCAATTCTGTCTGATTGGTGGTCGTAAAATCATGTGATGGTATCGGAACGGTCGTTTCGCTTTGTATTCCATTTCCAAAACTCACGTGTTGTACCACGATGTCAAGTATGTTTAATGCAAAAAGAGAAACTGAAAAAGGATGACTTGAAGTCTTCTTCCTCTGGCGACATACAGCAGATCGAAAACACGAAACACGGTCAATTTGCGCATTCTCTGATTGACTGTTTTCAAATTTGTGTAGATCAGGGCTAATACTTCACTGCGCGAAACAACATCAATGATTACATATCTATTGACAATCGAGATGTGTAGACGTTGTGACAGTAAATACATATGTAATATTAGCCTCAAATATACATGAATGTAGACTACAAAGGCACTATCAGCTATCAAGGGGATGACAATTCCTGTAACAGGCAGTCATTGAACGAGATGTTTCGGGTTAAATTTAACATGTACATTGAGAATGGCACTGTCATCAAAAATTATGTCTTGCTTCCATTGTCAACTGAAAATATTCGGCATTCGGCTCAAATATATACGCGACCTGATTTTATCAATGACATCGTCTGAGTAAGGACAATGAACATCGATCATATTATTATCGATAACACAGTTACGTATGATGAAGTCAATATCAAAGATGCGATAAAGATTCGATCCAACGTGATGACAATTTAGCCAATCGCAGGATCGATTCTCTATATTTAAAAAATTAAATAATAATCAACGAAATCGAAGGCATTTATTTATCAGTGATAAAATCTTACCAGGACGAAATAAATTTATAATTAATAATTATCTGTATATAATTATTATCACTGTTATGGCCCGTTCTAGGATTTGACCCATTTCGATTTTGCAAAATGTGATAATCTACAGAAAAAGTTTTTATCACAGTGATACACATAGCATACTATTCACAATAATACTAATAATGTTCATTCTAATAACACCTTTGATATTAAATGTATGAGCATCATGCAAAGCCATTCTGACCAAGGAATTGATTGAAATTCTTGCGGTCAGATAAAGTATAAACACCGAGTGCAAACGTTCAGTATAATGCATATAGGCGAAACGAAATCTTTATTGCTCAAAAAAAGTAAAAACCGGTGTAGGATATGTATGATGCAATCGGTTTTGTTCATGAAAACTTGCAACATGCTGGTACGGAAAGACATTCGATGAGCTACAGCTACATTCCTAGAAAATTAGTTGTCGCCTTTGTCAATGCATGTAGCTTCTGCACAAGTCGATGGTCAATGTTAACTCTAATATCTGCAAGCCCCATACTGCCAATGAATTTATGTTGTGGGTTCAAGTGAACTTGGTCGATCTGAGAATTCAGCGGGATGGTGACTACAAATACATAGCTCATGCCAGAGATTGTTTCCTGAGCAACAAATGCAAGATATAAACACTAAGCGTTCAGTATAATGCAAATTGGCGAAACGAAATTCTATTACTCAAAAAATATGTGCATGTAATCCGGTTTGTCAATGTGTATTCAGCGTTAACAAATAACTGCTAGTTGATAAAGCGTCAACTAATTAGAAACGCTAATTTTCTTTTATTATTATTATGTTATTCATATTTGCTATTCATAAATAAATCCGCTTGTTCGGGTGTTTATTATATTATTGATATCATTATTGCACATTATGAAGTGATATAATGGTTTTGGGATTCTGTTTGATGAATGGGCGGTACTAATATGCGTAGTTACCACATAGAACAAGTTGCGTCTGAAATATAAGTAAAAAAAATGCTTGTTATGCATATTTGGTATTTGTCTACAAAATATCTGTTAGTGTGTTGTTACAGTGATAAAAGCAAATCCTAGAACGGGTCGTGTGTTGTACTACTCAGAAATCCATCACTGTAAAGGGGAAACGTGAACCTACATAACATGTGTCACTGTCAAACGACAACGAAACATGGGTGTTTTGTGTGACCTCTTTACAAATATTTGTCACGAGAGGCTTACCTAAAGAATTATCAAATTCACTATATTTGTTACCAAAGTCCCTTCTCAATTAAACAAATATCAGATTTTTGTTTACGGTAGGATTTTTACATTTATAAAGTAAAAATCCATGTTCTGACCTGGGTCGAAATAAGCTCGGTCAAAGTACGGTTGGTAAACAATGCAATATTAATAATTAAATCTCTATTTGCTATTTATTTTACTGATTGTTATTTTTAATTATAGTAAGTATCTTATATTA